>BGPR01004871.1:28163-38383 GCA_013235015.1 Araneus ventricosus
CTACACTTGAGGATGAATCCAAAACCAGGACATGGTTATTTTCTTTGCGCATCTCTAGCCAAAAATTATTCACTTCCAGCCGAGGCTCATAAAAATTGAGGAAAAATCTTGATTACCTTCTCAAAATGATCTCTCGCATCCTTACAAAAACCACTAAGCAGAGAAGCAGAAGCCGAAAGGATTTTCCTGTGTCATGATCTCTCAAATCATGAAATCATCTTCACACACAACCAAACGCGTGACTCGTCGTATTTCCATAAATCGTGCAGTTAGTTAGCTGCGGACGGTCAGCATCTCTGCCAGCTGACCGCTTTGCTTTCGCGAGGAGGAAAAAGAAGTTGTGTCCGCGCGGAAGTGAGAGGTTTCATTCTCTGCTAAATAGCGCGTTTCCTTCGGGATGGAGCGACGACCTATATCGCGTGTCGACCCCGACAGCCTCCGGCACTGGCACGGGTTATTCTCGGCTGCGTTGCAGAAGGAGCGAGAACACGTTCCGCAAAGTGTTTACCTGGGTGGGGCACACACCGATATGCAGTTTGTAAATTTGTCATATTTCGTGAACTCTAAGCTGAAGTCGATATTTTTTTTTTGGAAAATGGTGTTATAGACAGGGTGCCACTCTAATCGTGGTCCAATTACTAATTTCTAAACTGTAAGAGACAGGAATATGCTTCCAATCGGAAAAAGCTTTTAAATGAAGTAAATAATTATTTTTTATGTTATTTAAGTCAAAAAATTTCTAAATATAAATTTTTATACATCTCCCCGTTCTATTAGTCATATTTAGGAAAATAACCTTGACGAATTAACATTTTTTTAACAGTTTCACTCATCTGAGTTCAAAACTGGCTGAGAATTTCAGTATTCAAAGCCAAACAACTCTCTCCTCGAGGAACCAGCAGCCGTTGATTGGCGGATCTTCCTCGAGCGGGGGCTGGATTTCCCATAGGGCCAACATATCCCTGACGTAGGGTGCAGAGATCACAAAGGGAATCACTATTGAAGAATAACGACCCAATATTTACAAAATGATGTTTTTTAAAAATTTATATCCATACTCATTAAATAAAATGATCCCGCTTCCTGCTCTACAGCTTGAACGGTCTTGCCCAGCATAGGCAAAAAAGCATTTGCTTGGACTCGTACTTGCATGATGTACCACGGATGTAAAAATCGCAAAAACGAAGCGATGTGTGTGGTTTAGTTTAGTTACATCAACTTCCCGTTTTGAAGCGACACGAGGGCTATTTTGGGACGGACCTCGTCATTTTGAACATCGGTCAGATGACGAGGGCGACACCTGAGCTGAAGCGATGTGTGTAATATTTTTCATTTGACATGAGTGGCAACGCTCGAATAAATGAATGCAAAAAATGCAAAATGTGTACAGTATTTTCATTTAGTATGAATGTCAAACGCGCATGTTAAAAACACTCATAAATAGGGCAATTTTTTTTCTCTCTAGGGTAGACAGCAGCTAGTTGGGCATAGGGGCACGTTGGGCCAGTCGAGATATTTTCAAAACTTGCAGGTATTTAACACTGACATTCCAGACAAGTGTGCATTGTCCCGTCTTCCTTCCTCCACATCAGAGTCATTGACGAAACAGCGTTCATTACAGAACCAGCTAGAATTTTTTAATTTTTAGTAATCTGAGTAAATTTCCTCACTTATAAATAATCGTTTTTTTCTTTGCTTATAAATTGCAATTTCCATTTTTACAAATAATATCCAGAAAGATAATCCTTCATTGTTAGTTTAGGGCTTGTTTGTTTATCGAAATGCTTTCAGAATAAATCCCTACACTCATGAGAAACAAAAATGGCGATATGGGGCTAGTTGGGGCATTTCGAATGGGGCACATTGGCCCGCGCTGCTACGCAGGATTTATCAGGATTTGCGTTATAGAAATATCTCTGAGTATGTGGGATGGAATTGCACTAGATTTATTATGCAAGATACTTGTTAAGAAAAGACATGCGGACTCAATTTTGATTATAATTACATAATACTATTTGACGAAGACAATAAAAGCTGTATCTGTTTCTAGTGAATAGAAGTTGCATATAATACACATAATGTGGATAATAACACAACTACGTTACTTAAATTAATAAGGTATAATAATATAGCAGAATGTTTTGTGATAGTCGCTTCATGTTAGAAGTGACTTAACTTACCCCGCAGTCGGGGCAGGTTGGGCCAAGCGACTTGGTGTGAGTTTGAGGTTTTAAATTAATACTGATAGTTAATATATTCAAATTTTACTATGGCGAATTATTTCTGATGGGTCACTAACAGTGTCAGCTTAAAAATTTTAAAAAACTTTTGAATTCCCTTTTAAAAAAAAAATTTTAGAAGAAAAAACAGCCCAACTAGCCCCGGTCTTACCCTATATAATGCAAGACTAGGTATATTGAAATAAAACCAATGTGTATTTAAGAAAAGCACAACTGACAGATTTGGTCAAGAATTTCATAGATTACAATTTGGGTGCAAAGATCGCACGCCAAATTTTGTTCATCTAAGTCGTTGCGTTTTTAAAGTATCGTGAGAAGATGCAGACGGGCCATCAGACGGTCAGATGCCAATCCAAGAATATTTTTTTCACTTAGGGAAGATCTGAAACATAGAAATTCATTGAAATCTCGAGGTCATATTTTTTGACGATTACAGCGCTTTTTCTGAGTAAACTTCCCATACGAAAAAGTAAAAATTAAATTGATAAGTGCAAAAAAATTTCTTGAACAGGTACTTTAAAGTAAGTGCTACTCTCAGTCAGCTACTGCTACTTCAAGAGTAGTGAGACTTAAGTGGAATAAGTAGAAAATGACGTGAATTCTACTCCACTGACAAAGTTATTGTAGCAGGTAAAACAAAGAATTCGGTTTTTCATTAGAGACGGGTCTAACACAAGCACGAGCTTGACATTATAAATTATTATCAGTACTTATTGGTAAATTCGTCTTCAATAATTTTCCTCAGAGCATTGTTTCTTGCCTCCCCTTCAAAAAAAAAGAGTAAGAGTATACTGGTATTTGTTAATTATAAATGGCATCCACAGCGGTTCATTTTTATAGCTGCAAAATGCTTTTTTAAACATGATACATTAAATGCTCGCTTTACAGGAAGTACAATACAGACGAAAACAGAAACACACTTTCTGTATAAAAAAAGATATGCTCAAATCTGTTACTTTTTTTTATGAAACACTTTATATTGGAATTAAATTAAAACCCTACATAAATTTATGTAAATTTGCATAATTATTTTCAGAATTTATCCAAATTTAGTGTTTCAGTTTAAACTTCAAAATTTTATTGCGTCTAAAAATGATAAACTGAGGTTTTTAAATTAATCAAAGCAATTAACCTTTTCGTTTTTCTTCCATAGATAGCAGTACGATCTCTAAGTGGTAATATGTTGCTTAATTTTGACTAGCTCTATTTGAATGTTTTGTTCTGTCATCGTTTCATTTTCAGAATGATTTATTGATGTGTTTCGACTTCAAATTGCCATTTTATTAAAAAATAACTCATCTTGATTTTAGATACGTCAATGAATAGCGCCGAAGTCATACTTGTTGAATTCATTCTTTTGTTTTTGTAATTTTTTTAGTTTTGCAGTTGCTTGTAGGCTTGTTGCTTTCGTAGACCGATAGGCTCTCAAAAATATTGATGAAAAATCTTTTCTACATTTGTACATACTGTTACTGGGTGTATGCGGAAAGCAGTCCAAAAAGGAGAAGATGGAAAATGATGCTTTATTCACGAATATCCCGGAAAACACGAGGTACAGAAAACAAGAAAAATAGCACTTGTACGAATTATTAGCGTAAACAGACAGAAAGTCATCAAAAATAACAGAAACATCACTAATAATAGCATTCAGAGTCTAACGGCTGACCAATTCTCACTGCGAGTCGACTCCAAAGAGATCATTATTCCTGCTTTCAGTAGCTCGGTATTTATACCCTTTTCGACAGGATGTGATGTTACATAGAATCATCCAGAACATTCTATATATATCCGTTCCTAATAGAGATAGGACGATAATTCGAGCATTTTCGAGATCCTTCATTTTGTCACCAAAATGGTCGATAAGGTCAGGGGTCATTGGCTTCCATCCAATACGAAATCCTGTAAATCTCTGTTTCCAATCTTAAGACTATCATGGCAGGGAAGCGACATTACAGTTTCGTAACAACACTCACGTAGAGAGACTGGACAAGCATAACCCGTGATGCATTTTCCAGTATAAATAACATTTCAGACTGTGCCTTACCTCACAGCTAGGGTAACTACGATCAAATATCTTTCTTCGTGCTGTGCTTGCCATTCATTGTAATCTAAATCAATACTAAGCAATGAAGGTAAAAGGTTTAAAATTGGCTGCTTTAATCCCTAAGATAAACGTCCCATTTTATCAGACACGCCGATTGCCATGATCCAAAATAATTCCGGAATCCACTGAACATCATGCAGTGGCAACACAGTATGAGAAAGCGTGCAGTTAGATGTTAAATGCCACGTTCGGTTATATTTGTCATGCGAATGTTTCTTGATTAAACCTTCATCAAAAGTATTCGTTTTAAAATATTTGAACCTCACGAAACCTTCACCGAAAGTATTCGTTCTTAAATGTACCTTTTGTTTCTTTAATGGTTCTCATCCAAATTAATCGCTGTTCTGTAAAATAACGAAATTTGAGTACAGTTGGGAATCGGTTTATAGATAGTTTGAATATTGGGAAATATTTTAATGCTTGAACGACTAACCCATGTCCGGGTAACGATCACATGAAGAACTGACGTTGTGCGTAAGATTTGTACACATTTATCTTACGACTATTTGTTGTTGTCGCTGTATAGGAGACGAATGGACGAGAGTGAGGTGACGCATGTTACCAAAGAGCAGCAGCAGTGAACTCGCCAGGCCAGCAGAAGAGAATGCAAATCCAATCGTAAATCGAAAGGGTAAAATGTGATCTTTTACACATTTTTTACCGGTTTCTGGATCGAGATTCTGACAATTATAAATATAATCGTTTTTTACTAAATGATTAATTTATGTACTTTCAATTTTTGTAAGCTCTTTCTCAATTTTTTTTATTTCATAAAATTAAAATTTTGGGTTCTAAAAAAGTGGAGCATCAAGAACTGCGTTCGACATAGAAATCATGCAAGCAATATGTATTTATTTATTACATACAAATTAAAGTAATAAGAATATATACCAATAAAGCCGTGTGAAACTTTTGCACATTCAACCTTCCCCTCCACCCAAAAATGACTTAGTCTTTTGTTGGTTGTTGAAATGAAATATTCAACGAAGTGCATATTGTTGCAAAAGGTCTTACTGTGGGTGTATGGTGTAAACAGTCCAACACGCAGGATAATGGAGAATGAAGGTTTATTTAAAAATATGCAGGAAAACACGTAGCACAGGTAGAGGAAACAATAGTTCTTGCACAGATTACCAATGTAAACAGACAACAATTCGCAGGTAATAACAGTTCAGCACTTTGTTATCTAACAACACAAACAGTCAGCAAATAACTAGTAACGAAAATAACTGCACTTTCAATAGCGCTCAGCTCACCAGCTTCGTAGCTCGCACTGCGGAAGAAACTCTCAAGTCGTTCCCAATGGATCAACACTCCTACCGCTCGGCGTCTAACAGCTTACTAGCTAGCACAGCGGATAGAACTCCGAAGACGTTCGCGCTCCAAGGCTATCCCAGTCGAACAACAACACACCGTCGTCCAAGCTCTCTACTTATATAGTTTCCCCGGCAGGCCGTGACGTCACATGGAATGATCTAGCACATTCGTGGCGTATCTCCTCTCCTAATAGAGATATCGACAAGATTCCAGTACCTTTGAGATCCCATATTTCGTCGCCAAAGTCGCCAAGTTTGACGCCAAGGTCAGGGGTCCAGACGGGGCTGCTGTCGGTCATCTCATGTAAAACTCTCTTCCCAACCATAAGACTCACATTGCTGGGAAGCGACTTTCCATGTTTGTAACAATATGTTACGGTCAATGTGGGTAATCGTTTATTATGCATAATAACTGGTCATTATGCATAATGACCGCATGAAAAATCCTGTTATATGCATAATAACCGTTTAAAGATCCGGTGATTTACATAACCGATTATCCACAATATACACTGGTGTGCAAAAATTTAGCACCGTTTCGTAAAATGTGAGAAATCTGCAATTTATACGAAAACTATGGTTCGAAATGAATTGTGGAGAACTGTGTAACATACAATAGAGTGTCTTACACATTTTATACTGGAGATTCAGTCACGAGGGCATTTAGGGGACCAACCAGAAACTGATGAAGACGGAAAGAGATTTCGACTGAACCCGTTTCGCAAGAAGGTGATAATGATTTTAAACTTTCATTAATGGTTTTGTTCGCTATGCACATTGCTTGCGTGCATTTTCGTAAAGATAGCATGGATATTCTGGAAGATATAAAGGTTTCTTTCAAAAATCCCAAATTTCCCCGCACGTTTTTTGCATATAATATATAGAGTTTTCATTATTACCCGACAATAATTTATAGAAGTATACGACAATAATTATTGTAGCAAATACGTTGAATATTACAGGAAATATGAGTATATGTACCAAATAATTTTTTACTGCGCATGTGCGAGATGTATCGTATTTTTTCTTTCATAACTTCGAAGCCAGATATATACAGCAACTTATATAAAAATTGTAGATGAATACCGTTAAAATTCAGGAAGATATCAGCATTTCAGTGAGGTGAATTTCAATTTCTCTTTCAGAGAAGCTAAATGATGAGAGTTCATTCACAAACTTTTTTTAACATAAATATTCGAATGGTTATCGACGAAATCCAATTTAAATAGTGTATTTAATTTATAACTATGCATGGGTATTCATTCTATTCGACTTTCTTAAAATTCAATGTTACTATTCGAGGACTAAAGTTTCGAAAGTATCTCTTTGTGGAAAACCCCTCATCACTTAGCTTCTCTCAAACAGAAATTGAAATTCACCTCACTGAAATGCCGACACCTTTCTCAATTTTAACGGAATTCAACTGGAATTTTTATATAACATGCTCCATATATCTTGCTTTGAAATTATAAAAGAAAAACTACGCTAGATCTCTCAAATGAGCAGTAAAAATTATTTAGTACAAATAACTCATATTTCCTCCAATATTCAAAGTATTTACTTCAATATTTTAATACAATACTTCTGTAACATATGGTCGAAGGTTTTGTAAGTTTCGTATAATTTGGATGAAGACTGCATGTTATAAGCAAAAAAAAAAAGCTGGGCAATTTGAGTTTTTTTTAAAGAACTTTTATATCTTCCCGAATATTCATACTATTTTTAGGAAAATGGATGTAAACAACATGATTAGCAAACAAAATCATTAATAAAAGTTTCAAATCATTATCAGCATCTTGTGAAACGGGGTAAGCCGACATCCCATTTTGTTTTCATCAATTTCTGGTTGGTCCCCTAAATGCCCTCGTGATTGAATCTCCATTGAAAAATGTGCACGATTCTCAACTGTTTGTTACACGATTCTCCCCAACTGATTTTAAACTATAGTTTTCACAGTAATTGCGAATTTCTCGCATTTTACGAAACGGTGCTTAATTTTTGCTTATCAGTGCATGTGCAAAATAGCAAAGACAGTTTATTCATGTGAATTGTGTGACGTATTGAAAACAGAAACAATATATAGGTGTTTTTATATTTTTTTAGGTCTCCAAAATGAATAAATCAAATTTCTTTTTTAAGAAAATGTTTTAGATGGATTCTGATAACGTACTTCGTCGTCAAGGTTTATGTTCATTACAACTGAACTGTAAATAATAAAATCGAAAATTAAATAACCAAAAGGAAATGTATACAAGCAATGAAAAAAATATCTATATTTACAAGGAAACGGTAACTACAGATCAATAATAATTAAACCAGTACGTTTTCCTTCATGAATCACATTGCAGGAAATTTCATTTTAAAACTAGCAGCTTTTTAAAGCTAGTAAAAACTTTTAAAGCTGGAGGAAAAACTAGCGTGTCGAACTGTATTACATTAAAAACAAGTAAATAATCGTTTGGCATTAGCTTTTAAAAAAGGAATTTTCAATAAGGTTTTCTTCCTCATGAAAGTCTCTTTCTCCTGAAAACTTCACTTTCATTGTTGTCATTATCTTGAAAGGGTGTAAAGAAAGTGAGTAATAAAGATAAGTCATTGCATTTTAAGCAAACTTCCTGCTCGGCAACCATGTTCATTAATCAAGTTTTTGTGTTTGATCAGAATTTTTAAAAGGCTTAAAAGGGGATTAATTATTGGACCGTATGGAGGGAAAATGGAATGATATATGACGGAAAAGTTTTTAGGTTATTCTCTTTTTCTGCTATTTGACGTTTGAAGTCACTTAGGTATTCATTTCAAAGTTTTTCTTTTTCCTTTCTTTTTTTGAATGCGCAAGATAGAGTTAGTTTGCTTTTTAGAACTGTAATCAAATAAAGATTTGAGTTTCTATGCATGTCTTGTAAAGATAAATAAAAACATGCAATAAACCTTCAGAATTAAAGATAAAAATTTCACTTTAAATTTCCTTTAAAATTTCACCATTTCGTCTCTTAAAAAACAACACCACCTATTTCAATTTTTTGAAATTTCAAAGAGGAAGAAAATAGTCAATTTTTCGCAACCGGTAACGAATATTTCTGAATTTTTTTAACGCCAGATGTAAACATGAGAACGCATGTTTCTTTTCATGTTGAGTTAATAAGCGCAATGAAGAGTTAATAATCTTAATAGGATCAATTTATGCGTACGCGATCTTTAAAAAAAAATATCCGAAACTTTATTCTGAAACATAGCAGCAAAATAATGTTTCAGGTTTTGTTCGTCTGTGTTTATTATATCATTTTCAAAAATTTACTCGTAATTTCAACAACGGTAACTTGCACGCAAAAATTGTACATATTTAATTTCGTCGCAACGCGAGTGTCTATAAATGCACTAACTAAAACACTGAAAAGTGTTGTCGCAAAAAAATCACCTCAGAATAGTTTGAAAAATTTATTCAAATTAGAGAAAAAAAATTGTAAAGAAATGAAATTGGTATCACTGAAGAGCTGATATTTTGAATTTTAAAGTGGCACAAAAAAAGGTTTTTATGCGGTAATATGCTTTAAAGTATTGTGGAACAAGGTCAAAATTTTGAATTATTTTAATTGATAACCTAATTTAAAATTTGAAAATCTTTTCTTAAAGAGTACCTAAGGTAAATAAGTCTGTTATTGACATCCTTAAGGCAATATTTATACTATTAATTCATGGATGAGTAGTAAATTTTATTCAATCAAGTAGTGGTTCATTGTAACTATTTCTGAATTACTCTATATTAAGGTGACAAAGCATTCCATAGAAAAAGTACCCCTGAAAGGACAATATATTGAGAATAAATAGTGAAAAATCGTTACTCACACTCTATAGTTATTGACATCAATTCATTCTTACATAGTTTACTTTTAACAGTCTACCTAAGATTAAGTCAGGTAAAACTGAATATTCACATTTTTTTAAATCAACATTTAGGGTGTCTATAATTATCCTGTTTACCCTAATACCCAAGTTGTTTTTCTCCTGACTGGCTGTGACGTCATCTTTGCGTTGAGTTGTTCCCTCCTTCTTGGCCATTACGTCATCTCAGAATTGTTTTTGTGCTACCTTCGAGTTGAGTTGTTATGTGCTGATGCTAACTGAAGTGAGTGGAGGAGAGTGACGTTATCTCACAGTCCACTTCGCTCACTTGATTTGTTTTTCTTCGCTTTTTCTCATTTCTTGCTTTTTGGTTTTCCTGATGGAAAAGATTTTCGGGATTACTTAGAGGTAAAATAGCTTTTTTGAAAAAATTTTTTTATTTTAGTTGTATTTTCATGAGAAATATTTTTGCAGCACCGTTCTTTTTTGAACTTACGAGTCGCCACTGCCCAAAATATGAGCTCCTGGGACATCTATATTCCCTTGACAGTCGCTATGCTTCTGCCATTATTACGTAGTCAAGAAAACGACAAATGGAGCAGACTTGCTAGAAAACTTTTTCTTTTCAGCCCCCCCCCCCCCGCGGGGTGGCCTTAGCAAATTTGAGTGCGCTGGGGTAGAGTAATTTTGTACCCCCATCAGAATCGTAACAAGGAATGG
>BGPR01004871.1:38483-103756 GCA_013235015.1 Araneus ventricosus
CCCCCCCCCCCCCCCCCAGGATCGCCTTAACAAATTTGAGTGCTCTGGGGTAGAGTAATTTTGTACCCCCATCAGAATCGTAACAAGGAATTTCAGTGCCTATGGCCAATGGCCCCAACCTGCCTAATAAAATAATTGAGGTAAAAAGGAACCAGTCTCTGATTAATGCCTTAAAATTCTGAAAATTGGCCCTCTTCAAAATAGGATCTTGCAGGCGAGTTTTAGCCACCTGTGATTTATTTTATAGCTATCTAGTTACTAGCCCTAATCATGTTTTCGCTTTCAACATATTGTTAAGAAAATCGTCCTATGTGTGTACGTTGAAAACAGTCCAACAAGCAGGATAATGGAGAGCGACGTTTTATTCACGAATATTCCGGAAAACACGAAGCACAGGAAGCAAGAAAAACAGCAGTTGCGCATATTATCAACACAAACAGACAGCAAATCACTACTAGTAACAATAACAGCACTTTCAATACCGCTCTGCGTCTATCAGCATACAAGCTCGCACTGCTAACTAACAAAACTCCAAAGGCGTTCCAAGTCATTCCAAAGACGATCAAATACATCCGCCCTCCAAAGAGATTCTTTCTCTCCCTCGAGTCTTCCGGTATTTATATCTCTTCCGCCACATGAAAATTTCTTTAAAAAATCCAGATCTCGGTTCCTATGAGAGATAGGACTATAATTCTCGAAGATTCGAGTAACTTCATTTTTTCACCAAGGTCAGGGGCTACTGGCTAGGTTCCACGTCCCCCCCCCCCGGCATCCAACAAAACTTCTGTAAATGTCACTTCCCAACTATAGGATTAACAAGGCAGGGAAGTATCACTACTTGTTCGCAACAATATTTAAAATTATAATTAAATAAATTTTTGGTTCAAAATTAAAATTTAATCAGCTTAGAAAATCTTTAGGTGCCCTTGGATCAATGACTCCCCTGGGCTGCAGCCCAATTAGCCCATTGCATCAGACGACCCTGTCGCGCTCCCCAATCGGGTATACCGCCCCCCCATCAGGCGAACTCTAACGCCACTCCTGGTAACAACGAGGGTGGCGACGAGGGCTATAGATGACCCTGCTCCAGTCTGTGGAAGCTTCTCGAAGACATGGTAGGGTATTTAGTTCACTCTCTAAGATCAGATATAACGATGAGGCACGAAAATCCAGGCACGTTTTAATTCTTGTCACGCTAAGAGCAAAAGAATTTTAATAGGATTTTTAAATCTTGGATTTAAAAAAAATCCAATATTTTGTTATAACTTATATTTAATTGAAATTTTCATGTAACATGTACGAATCAGTGGCTAGCGTTATATAATAAAACAACTGAGACGTTATCTAGGTTAATTGGTGTAAATATAATATTGAATAACTATAAAATTGGTAAAGAAAAACATAGTAATTCGTGGTATATTAGCCAAGGATTTACATTGCTCTATTTTATTTACTCACAGAGAAGACAGCGAATTCATCTCTCGTGGCGCCATCTACTATCAAAGCTTTAAACCTAAAAGTATCTAAAACACGTAATAATTTTTCCATTAACTAATAAACGATAAATTGATGTGAAATACTGTATTTCCCTTGCTTTTCTCTTAAGTTTCTTAGCGTTCTTTCTTAAATCACTACTAAATTTTCAAGCAGTTTGAAAATACAAACCATTATTTTTTTTTAGTTTTGTTCTCGACGATTACTAGCAAAGTTCCTGCTGTGAAGGATTTATTAATACCTTTAAGGACCTCCACCTTCGTTTCGGCTTCGTGCCAGTGCATCTGCAAAACAGTGCTACCCAATGGACCGAGAAATATTGAAAATTTTAGAGAAAAAATGATAAACTGTAAACAATTTGATGTAACATATGCAAAATTCACTTTCTAAAAATAAGAAATAGCTCATTAAAATACAAGACCTTTCTTAAATATTTAAAGCACATCTTTAGTAAATCTGTTATTAAATATTGAATCAGAATACGCAAGCTTTCAATCATATGGTTAGCTTGAAAAAACACGTACAAAATATGTATGTAACAATTATACATTTTTTTTTACATGTTTGATTTTAGATTGGAAAAATAATTTTTCGCCACAAATTAACTTCATTTTTAAACCTTCAGTGAAATTCCTTTGTTCACTTTAATTTTGAAAATGCAGTTAAACAAACCTCCTCATAAATGTGGATGCTGATTTTTTTAAAAAATGCAAACGCTTCAAGAAATTGAATAGCAACAAACTTTAAAATTTCAGTTATATACAGTGGCGGACTGGGTCTGAAATTAGTGGTTGCCAGGAGTCAGTGAGGGCCCACACATATTTACAATCATAACATTAATATATATATTATATATATTAATGATATATATATATATATAATTATTATTATAAATTATTAAATATATATATATATATATATATATATGTACTAATCTCACTTAATTTTACTTTAAATTCTAATATTATATATTTTAAATTCTTAGTACAATATTAATGTATTCTAAAGTCACTTTTCTTATACTCCAGTTTCATTTTATTTCCCGCGCTAGGGGTATGTTAAATCTCGCGTGTTTTGGCATATTTATTACTAAAAGAATATTTTAATCGCTTCCACGCGCGAGCTTAAATCGCGAAATCAGCAACTTGTTGGCGCCATACTTTTTCCTAAAACACTTACGTAATTTGCTAAAAATAGCTAATATTCCATTCACTTTGATCAAGTGTCTATATGTTAATCCCTTATCTGAGAGAATGAAGGGATTTTCCGTTCTCTTTTGACTTGAAACTTTCATACGAGATGTGCGCATATTCCGCCACTCTCCCATAATAAATAAAAGCAGTTAATAACTCGGCTTCTTCCTTATTTGACGACTAAAACAACGGAATCATTTTATGTATATATTTTATTATATATAAATATAATTTAAAATCAATAATCTATTCCTAATCTAAAGATATGTTAAAGATATTATTAATTAATTTAAGTATTATACATAATCACTGGAAGTAACAAATATAAATTCAAATTTATGATTGAATGTTAAAAAATTCTTGAAATAACTATATGGTTCCAAAATTACAGCGTGCTGCACATCCACAAAATGTTTTTAAGCAAACTTAAAATAAAATGCAAACTATCTACCAATTTTAATGTTTTTAAAGAACATCTGTTACTGTTAAAGACTGACAACTCAAAAGTACAGAATTCCACTAGATTAAGAGCAAGTCAACAAGCGTTTCAGTTCACTAGATGTCTCCGCAAATCTGTCAATAATTTTTTCTCCATCCAAATTATCTAACAATTACTTTTCAATAAACAGCGACACATATGATTCCAAGTTTTCCTCTGACATTGAATTTCTTAATCGGTCCTTTATAATCTTTAGCTTTGAAAATGTTCTCTCACAGTGTACTTGGGTAACTGATAAAGTACAGACGACTTTATAAAGTTCATAAAGGTTATCATCTGCTTTATCATGAAGTATGTTTGATGCTAAAATTTTTAATACACACGACGGACAAGTGCTGCAGGTTTTACAGTTATTGCAACTGGAATCCATTAAATTCTCACCATTATTAAGCAGTAACTGCAATACATCAAAGTTTGAAGAAAAAGAAAACAATTCCAATTTAATTTGATATTTGCTGCTCTGTGGAAATAACTTCATAATTCCTTCCAATGCCTCATCTTCGAGAGCCTTCTCTACGATAGTCTTAAAATTTACTGGGTCTAAGCAGGATAAGTAAGTCTTTGTACAATTGTTTGTGTTGTACAAATCGATCTTCTAATGATTGGACAATGCAATCCATTATTAGGTTGAACACATTCACTCGAAAATCAACTAGAGGATCTGAGGAATTACCTTCATCATTAGCAAGCTCATCAGCCATTTTCTTCTTCTTTCTCTGTCTCTTAACTGGCAACGCTGTCTCTATAATATCGATTTCCAATGTTTCATTTTCAACCATATTCACCTGAGAAATTTGCTCGTTACATTTCGTTACAAATTCTAAGGCCTTGCTGTGAACATTATGAAATGTTCTTGCCCGTTCCTTTAACTTTGTTGTAGCTATCAAACTCCATGAAGTGAACATATCCAAGCGCTTGTCTGAAGATAACTTGACAATGGGGCTGTAGTTTCAAATATATACAAATAGCTAAATGCTGTCAGAATTGTTTCGAATTTTAAAAGGTTGTGAAGTAAAGCATTTGCTTCATGCTTTGTTTTTGCGTTAAATTTTTCTAAATTTTGAATAATTGATAAACATGTCAGCAGATTTATAAAAGTACTGACAGAAGGTTTTTCAAAACGTCCAAAAATTACTGCTGCGGCATTGAATTTTCCGGACCACCTGGTCTCACCAATTAGCTTCAATCGTTTCATTTCTTCCTGTCCCATTTCTTTCCCAACAACTTCTATACATACAGCCATCCTTTTGTATGACGTTCTTAGGAAAGTTGCCAAATTCTGAAGCAAACTGAAAAAAGAAACTGCAGAAACACAACATTTTGTTGTGTCAGCTAAAACCAAATTCAATACATGAGCATAGCACCATATATGAACATGGTGATCTGCCACATCAGCAAGTTTACTTTACAAGCCCTTATATTGCCCATGGTAGCTTGCAGCACCATCTGTGCTATCAGATGAGCATTTTCTGGGGTCAATTTTCAGATTCTCTAAGGTTTGAGACAATAAATTAAAAAGTCCCTGTCCTGTGCTATCATTACTTGGCACAACTGAAAGCAGACGTTCACAGATAATGCCTTTAAATACATATCGGATGAGGATACTAAATTGATCGATGGATGTATTATCTTGGGTGGAATAAACCTGAATGGAATAATATTTTGCATTGCAAACTTCATAACTGATTATTTCTTGTATCATGTTCTTCATAATTTGAATTAATGTATAAATTGTGTGTGTGTCGTTTTACTTAAGTATGTGACAAGTCCAACCCGGCCTTTACTTTCAGTCTTTCCTTGTTTTTCTAATCGTTTTAGTCTTTGCTCTGACTTGTATTGCACTGAAGAAACGTGAGTTGCCATAATTGGATCATATTTTGCCATTAACTGCACTGTAGCCACAAAACTACCATGATTCAGAGTATCATTGTCCAGAGTATAAGCTGATTCGTTTCTGTGCCCTCGAAAAGGAAGTGCTTGCTTGCTTAACATCTTTATGATGTCTATAATTCTCATTACTATATTTCTCTGCTTCCGTACTTCTTCTTTCTTTTTATTTAATGACGTTGCAAGAAAATCATCTAAGGTCCATCCTTTAACCACACTGATATATTTCTGAGCATTTCTGATATGTGTGGTCGTATAGATTCGTGTAAAGCCAAGATCTGGCTAATATGACAGTAAAATGAAACTACAAAAAAAGAAAGAAAAACCACCTTATAGCCATCTCTCACAAGAACCGCAGTCTATCTGCACAAAGGGAGGCAATTCCTTCCGTCTCTCCGGGGGCTTCCGAAACCAGCAAAATATCTTAATGAGTTTTGCGACTCGAGTTTTCACAGAAGAGATACCCTGTTTCAATGCCCCCGAAGGTTTGCTGGTAAAACATCTGTAAATGATCGGAAGTTCAAAGGAAGTGGACAGAACGCCGTTCCTATGGGCGACCACCCGCTGTCTGACTGGTCGAATTACGAAGGCAGTAAATTCCTAAAAACGGGTGTCGAACTCCAAAACATGGACCTTGGGGGAGAGGGCTATTTTGTTTATGTGCTTTAGAGAAGGAGTTCTTCTTTGCTTCTCTGCCACACTTTCTGGGGGGCCCAAATTGTCTTCTGTTTGAGGGGTCCACTTGCCATCGGGCAAGCTGGCAACCTAGCCAGTCCGCCACTGGTTATATATAAACTATATGATTAAAAGTATCCGGCCACTTTCGGATTAACACATTTTTTTTCTCCAGGAAAGCTGGACGAATGCCCTTGAATTTCGACTACTTAATGAATAGGTTTGAGCTCACATTTTACAGTGAAGATTCGGTCACGAGGGAATTTAAGAGATTGACCAGAAACAATGAAGAAGGAAATATTTAGGCTCACCCCGTTTAACAGAAGTTCATTCAAGTTTAAAAAATATAATTTTGTGGAAAAACCCTCATCATTTTGCTTCTGTTGGAGAGTGAAAGGAATTCAGTTCATTGCAATAACGATATCTTCTAAATCTTAATGGTATTCAACTGGAATTTTTGAATAAGCTGACAGTGCCCTTACATTTTTTCGCAACCTGAGTATTAAACGGCACCTTGTAGACCCCCGGAAATTTAGCTACAGAGCACTTTAAGTTTGGCCACAGAAGCCGTAACTAGCCAAAAAATATCTTCGACCGCGTCAACGCTACAAGTACAAGTGGAATGACTAGAAAAGTAGGAGCATTTTCGAGCCTGTCAAGCAATGTTGTCACGTTTCAATTATTTTTTTTAAAAAAGGGAAATTAAGAACAAACAGGTGTAGTGATTTTAAATAAAACCAAGGTTTCTGCCTTAGCTCTGAGGGGCTGTGGCCCGATAGCCCCCCCCCTGGATTCGCCACTGTTTAGCTACATAAACACTACAAAACATAACATTTGAAGAAAAATTCCTTTTAAAACATATTCATTCATTTATTGATGTGATCTATGATACGGAACCATTCCTTGCATATTTGATAGTAATAAATTAATATTACCTTAAAATAAGACCACGAAATAAAAGAATGCATTCCTAAAATAGTTAATGATTTGAATTACAATTTATGAACTGAGGCTACTTCTCTTTTCTATTAAATCTAAGAAGTTGACTCCGGATATTAAATAGTTGGTGTCAGTTAAAGCCAAGAAAGCAAATGAAAAATTATTCAGTGTTCCTCAAACAAGTTTAAAAGTAATTTATCAGAAATAAAGCATTTCTTTCACTCCTTTTCTTAAAAATACTTTTAGCAATCTCTTTCATTTCGGTTTTATCATTATCATCTACTTCAAAAAAAGAAAAAAGTTCAATATGGAACAAAAGTCGATTCTCAGTACAGGTAGTGACAACTCAAGTTGGCGTTGTGTAGAAAGTTATGATACGTTTATATTGTGTAGATAATATGCGTTTCGACAATTTTCAACTGTACACAAAAAGCTACACGAAATTAAACTACATTTGTTTTAAACACAGAGTTCTTTAAGCAAAATATAGATTACTAATGTTTAAATTCCATTTATTATTTTAGTAAATTATTCCTATTTAGTAATTATTACCTATCTATTATTTTCTTAAATATATTTGAATCATATTCAGGACTTTTAGTGTAATGATACAGCGTGTATGTTTACCCGTATTATCAACTTGAGTTGTTCACTGACTAGTCAATAGATCTTTGACTAGACTAAATTTATCACTCTTTATCCATTCCAAGAGAAAAAAAACAACTTAAAAATGTTAATTTTGATACAAGTTTGTTATTATGTCAATGAGATTTGTTTTACAATTCTTGTATTTTTAGTAGATAGAAAATATTTTCTTAAATGAAGCTGCTCATACAGATGGAGATCAATTTCTTATTAAATTTATTATTTTTGGACTCTGTATGTATATTTTTCACTATTAAGCATAAAAGACTTCGTATTTGTCCTATTTGAATATTATAAAATTAATTCACTTTATTTCAACGCTGAATTCTCTTATAGTGGAATTATGTGTAGTTTTGCCGATGTAATCAATTTATAATCGCATGATATATGTTAAATATGTCGAACAAATTTAATTCTGGAATTCCTTGCACATGTTGTAGGAGTAAAAATGTTGTGACACGATACAGACATCGCAGTACAACGTAAAACAACTTACAGTTAGACAGGGTTCAATAAACTAGACACAGGAAATTTTATTTAACTATAACTTTCATATAGATAGGGGAAAAAAAAGCTTTCACAAACATCAAAGTAATTTGACTGTGTATAGTTTAGTTGCTAATGAAAGGCAAGCACCTTAAAATATAATTCGAATAAAATAAAACAGTTCTATAACAAGAAACTACACGTGTCTTGTAGCTCTTATTTTTTAGTGAATTATTCTAGTAAAAACTTAGTTGCCTGCAATTTTTAAAATGCATTTGGCTATAAATTCAAAAGAATATACATACATATTTTTTTCTAAAAATATCTAGAAAATTTCAATAAAATAGGTTTGTTTTCCATTAAAATTTAACCGATCTTTCAGTCTTGTGCATAGAACACAGAATAACAACAACCAGTTCCTTATAATATAGTAAACTGGCCTCTTCTGTTATGTAAAACTATGTATATATTAAATGAGTTTATATTCTTTTTTATTACAAGTTTATGCAATTGCAGCAAGATCTGAAATTCATATTTTAATCAATTTATATGATGACAGCAGTGAATTAAGTTCGAATTTTGAAAATTTCTTTTCATCAAACTTATTAATGAACATTGTATCTGAATTTTACAGCATTGTAAAAAAATAGTTAAGAATCAAATGCAGTTGTTTCTAAATTTTAAACTTTTATTTCCTTCAAAATGATTGGAGAAAAATCTCGAAATAACTACTGATATATTTTGAAACATAGGAAAAAAAAAATGGCTGATTTATGAATATAATTTTTTCAAAATATTTTTTCTATTATTACTGGATTTCCATTTCTTTTCAAGTTATTTTCTTGCATTTTATCTATGTTTGTAAATTGTTCGTGACAAAACAGAAATGGAAAAATGACCACCATTGAATGTTTTGGAATCTACAGGAAATTTATTCAAATATTCAGTAACAACACATAAATACATAAGTATGGCACAACATTCTCTCTATTCTGTACAAAAATATTCACATTTACATAATAAGAAAGAAACAATAGCTCAATTTCATTTTCCAACAAATTTTGCATAGATCTCTTCAATGTTACAAAAGGAACAGAAATTTTACAAATCGAACACTTTTCTTATACAAAGAGACACTTTTTCTTTGAATATTCGTTTCATCAAGAAATAGTTCTTCGTTTTACCCCCAATTCTTGTAACATACAAAATATTTCAAAACGCAAATTACAAAATCAACTTCGTTTCGTTCCTTGTTTAACAAAAATATTTTCTTTCTATTACTGCATAACTTTTGGTCAGTAACATATTAGGGTTATATTAATGAAAAGATATGCTTATTTGTAGCTTTCAACAAGCCATTGAAAGATTATCACAAGCTTTACGAGAACGACTTCAAGAATGTCAAACATTTCAATAATTATAACAATAGGTCACCTGAATATCTTCAGTTCATACAATTCTTGTTCAGATAGCAATCATATATTCTTGATTATTTGAAACTTTTTTTATCTCTTTACATAGTAAATAATTATTTGATACTTTAATAATTAAAGTCCATTATTTTATAACTGATACGTCGAGTGAAATTGTTAGACTTCATGTCTAATTATTTTATTAGCATATGTATTAAATATGACTTTAGTGATTGAAGAATTCGATATTACATTACAATGTCCTAATTTTGGAAATAAAACAGAATTATAAAAAGAACAAGGGATTCTAAATATGGCAGTACTTTTAAGGATGAAAAAGCAGAAACAATTTTATATTTGTACTTTTAATTTCAAAAAAGTTGCACATAATATCCATTCATAGTTCTGTACAAGTTTGCCTGCTCCTATCTGAACGAGTTATTTTTCAGTTGGAAAAAAGTTATTTTCTCTTTTTTCCTTCATGGCATTATCATAGATCGCCCCTTTTATGAAGATATTAACAGGAAAGAATAATATTCACATTATTCTAAAATAGTGATAGATTCTTTTTACAATATACTGTGCATGACTCGAAACGTTTTAAAGTATTTACAGCCATTTAATATGAGGACAAAAGAGTGAAAATATATATGTTCCTTTTTCTCTTTTTAACAGTTCGTATTTTCGTTTTTAGTATTTACAAATAAAGAAACAAACATCAGCTGTAGTCTTCATTTCTTTTTTCTTCGTCGGCGCCATCTCTCGTTACACTTCCGCGACCACTTCGACGTGATTGTTCGTTGCAGAAGCACTAGATGGCGCTGATCGAACTGCATTTTGTGACGCAGCTGGTGAGAGGGAAGAAATGACGTCACTAGGAAGGTGTGAACTCGATGTAGAAGGATTATTGATCAATTCTACATCCTCCAGCCCCACCGGACTCGGTTGACCAGCAGAACTCGGTCTAGAGCGATAGCTAGGCGGTCTACTGTAATCGGATATCCCAACATTCGCTGGAAACCTGCAAAGAGCAAAAATAATATTAAATATGGCGACCTTTTCATTTGCATCATCCATATCTCATAGAAAAAGATACCCAGAATCAATGAATTATTATCTAACTATTACTCCGGTTTTTATTTCCTTTTCCAGCAATCTGATTCGGAATACTATGAGCATTTTAATGGATATTTCACTTGATACATTTTTATGTAAATTTCGGTACAATCATTTCAACAAATCAGACACGAGGAGGATTATAAGAAATTTCTTTCGGCTATTCTACGAATGGAAATAATTTCAAATTTTTTCATTAAATATTATTTTTTTTGGTACAAAATAAGGTATTTCGGAACAATAAACAATATTCTTGTTTATTTTCGTTAAAAGAAAAAAAAGTTTCTTCCATTTTATACTAGAAACTCACATTATTAACATAACAAAGATTCATCTTCCTAAATAAGATAGAATAATTGATAGATATTTTCCTCTTTTCAACATATAAATTATTGTTCGAAGCAGAAACAAGAAGGTCATATAAAATTTCCATTAAAAAATCTATATACTACACTAAAGTCGATAAACAGATTAATGAAATAAAATAACAATTAATAAATGTATTAGGATATTTTTTTTTAAAGTTTGTACACATCAAATATGCTAATCACTAAAATTTGATTACAGAAAAAAAAGGAGGCAATCTAATTATGGGAATTCGATTAGTATTCAAATTATGTGTGGAACTTTGAACTTAAATTTACTTAGAGAATCTTGAAAACTACAACTACGGAAATTGCTTAAAATTATATAATCTACTATAGAAATCAAATAAAAGATTTCACTGACACTCTGGATTATATCTTTGTTTCCAACTGCGTTAGCAACTTAAATGATATATTTTTACAACTCTTTAAAAAATTGTACTATTTGTAAACTGCTCTTAGGTTAAAACTACACAATTGGGTACCCTTGCTCGATTCACAGTAATCATGACCAGAAAATGAATGATAATATATGAATCCATACTAATTCATATTTTATGCAAAAATACTGCTTCCTGTTGTGTAGAAGGAACTGGAAGGTTATCGACAAACGATAATCGTCGAAATTTGAGTTGTAAATAAGGGGGAATATTTTTATGAGTAAAAATTGTATCTGCATTAAAATATAGCATATAGAGAAGGAATGTGATGTTTTCATTATAAAACAGCATAAAAATATTTATATCTTAAAGCATTTTTTTAATACCGAAAATGTGTTGTGATGCGATAATCTGCAAATACATAACTAGAAATCGTTAAGCTCAATAAAAACAATTCTGTATAAAATTCCCAAAAATTATAAAACTATATAATCTCTACTATATAATCACCCCCAAATTAACATAATATACGAGTAAAGATTCAACAATTACAGTGAATTTATTTTTGTTTTAGTACACTAAAAATAAAAATTCAAAAGATGTATTGAATTTTATATAACTTGAAAATCTAAAAAATACATGGTATTTTTCATATTAAATAAGATCTTAAAATACCTTACTGGCCAGAAATAAATAAAAATATTCTAAAATTTAGTCTATGCATAATGCTTATAAATAAAATAAAATAATTATATTATAAAATTTCATATCAAAGCAATGAGAAGAATTTTATATAGACGCTACTAAATTTGGGTGGAGGAAAGACTGTTTTGAAAAAAATGCAAAATAGAAGGGTTTTTTTTTTTTTTTAATATCATACTGGCTCCTTTTGTTTATGTTCTTAAATTGTTCCTTATGAGCTTTTGTCATTTCAAACCTATAAATATACACATCCGGAAGAGGTGTAAAATGCCCTCTATTTTTTGAGATAGGAAATGAAAAACAGATTTTTTGATGGTACAAAACGTTCCCGTTCACTGAAAGAGAAGTTATTTTAAATTTCCAATTAATCAATTTTAAATTTTGCAATCATCAATAAGAAAGCTTTATAAGACAGTACACAAAATTTCACTGCAATATATTAATTTATATCTGAGCTATGGGTATGAAAGAAATTTTTAATAACAATGGCCTTTATAATTAATGTTCCAGGCGCTCCAAAATTACTCAAATAACTCTAATTTTTTTTATTAATTACTCTAACCCTTTTCAAACAAAAATTGGGATTATTTTTTATGTTTCAGAAAGGAATTTCAAAATGAAGACACATAATAACCCGAAACTATTGATTTCTGAAAAAAATATGCCCAATACTTGATATGGAAGAAAATATTTAACGGTTAATAGCAAAATAACTTCTAAATAAATGCCAAAAATTCGTCTCCATACTTTTTATACTTATATAAAATGTCATGAAATTTGAACAAAAATTGAAGCGCCTGGATTATTTACCATAAAGGCCATTAATTATTATTTAAAATTACATTTATATCCATAACCCAGAAATAATAAAATATATTGCAGTGAAATTTTGTGTGCTGTCTTATATAGTGTTATTAATGCCTGCAAAATTTCAAGTTGATTAGTAGAAAATTAGAAAAAAAAAAAGATTTTGAAGGTCCCCGGTCGCATTAAGTAATTTATTTAATTATTCTTAAGTTAAAATTAAACACTTGAGTACAGGCAAATTGCTTTCTCCGTTGGCAGTGATAATGAGCGGAAAACTGGGATCCTTACCTTGGGTAGACGGTGGCCGGCCCTCTGTACATGGGGGGCGGGAGAGGGGGGTGGCTGTGGCGGGGGTTGGGGGTGACGGAGACGATTGTCTGTCCATCAGCAGAAGACGCAACCGATATTCCTGCATGGAGGCTTGGTAGGAAGGAGGGGGAGGTCTCAGCGTGATGTCCGGATACAACATTGCTGCAAGGTAAGAAAAACACATCAATCACTTTGCACTCCAAAAGACAAGTTACTATATTAAATTGTCAAATCAACGAATACTTTCTGGCCACCTTTGACCGCTGCTTTTGTTTATTATACCTCCTATTCAGTGTGTTGCTTCCTCTATACAGAGAATAACTTGTTACATTTCAGAATAACATCATATAAGCTTACACTTATTCAACGGACGTAAGGAAGAGGAATGTTAAATGAAATTTTTTTTCTTAATGTTAAATCTATATTTATGTATGGTTTGCTAAGAAAATGCCAGGTTTTTATGCATTATACATCTTTCCAACACAGTTATTATATTATTTATTTATTAAGTTGGAAGGAGATCATTTTATATAAAAAGTATTTTTATTTAAACCGTCGAATTGAGGATTTTTCTCACTTGGAGGAATAAAAAAGAGATATAAAAGAACTGACTGCATCACAGTGGCGTAACTAGGGTGGGGCAGGCAGGGCACGTGCCCTGAGAGCAGTTGCCAGGGGCGCAAAATTTGGGAATCAATTGGTCGTATTTAAAAGAAAGGTAGGCTTTTTGTAGCTCTTAATCCCAAGATTCTTAAAAATTGAAATGTTTTCAGTAAAATTATTTACTAGATTACTTTATATTTTTGTAAATAAGTTAATAAATAAGTACACAAGTGTGTTAAAAAAGTTTCGACTTAAAAGAACAAAGTTCATAGAATCGGTCGTCGGCTTAGAAACTTTCCTAGCATATTTAACAGTCTATGTTTTAATAACTCAAGATTGTTAAGGTATCCAAACACGTTCGAAAGTCGATTTTCGACCAAAATTCCATTTTTTTAAATTTTTGATGTTTTCGATAGTTCATTCATTTACCTTTCTAAAACATATTTACTTTTGTCGGTACGTTAATTAGAAGATGAGATATTAATTGTTTTATAACAAACCGAAAACCGGAAGTGGGCGTTTAATTAGCCGAAAGTTGTCATTTAAAGGGACAGAAACCTGTCAAAAATTCTTTTAAACTCCTTTTTTGAAAGCTAATATGATGTCAGTATATTTTTAGGAATTTTTTTTTAAAGTTTAGATACATAATTTGAGCGCGTGGAAAAACTAAAATTTGATTTTTCTCAAAATTAGATTTTATGCATATTTTTCAAACTTCAAACATGATAACTCAAGATATTATCATTCGATTGTTCTGAAATTTTGTCAGCACATTCTTCAAATGTTTCTCTAGTGAATGTACTAGAATAATGTATATTGTAACAATATTTTTTTAAATTATGGTCTTTTATTTGAAAAATGACATAGAAAATTTGCTGAAAATCTTATAATGATTGTTCGATTAGCTCTAAAATTTTTATTTATTCAAAGAATGTTAAGATTCTAGTACAAGCACTAGTCCATAGTATGTAGTTTATTTTAGTAATAGTTTTATTTGAATTATTACAAAAGTTTGACCTGTAGCATGTTTGAAGTTTTGGGGAATTTCCTCTAAAAAGCAGCAGAAATTCAAGAATTTTGTAAATTTATAATAATTTATACTCAAAAATCATACGCTAATATTAATCTTTATTAAATTCGCGAATCTAAAAAACATATTTTGGTGTTTCTGTTTCACAATTTAAGAAAAAAGTGCTCCGAACGTGTTCGGATACCTGAAGAGAAAACTTGAAGAAGGTTTTCATACGACAATCGTTTTTCCCTTTTGCGTTATAACAGCCAAATGTCGAATAATAGAATATTTTATTTTACTTAAAAAATTTGCAGAAAATGTAAACATAGCGTGAAATCATATGAGATACGTTTGTAATATGCATGTGTCATTACATGATTTGACTAGACTGTGAATAAAATTAATAGTTTAAAGGATTCTGAATTACTTCAGTAAAACGCTTGCATTTGTTCAAAAATTTTTGATATGGTTATTTCTTTATCACGCAGATGGCACAGGAACCTTACTTAAAATGCAAAAATATGCGTGAGTTCTAGAGACGGAAAGAAGCGGTTGCGGTTTTTCACATCATTCGGAAACGAGTTTGCACAATAAAAGACAGGTGATGCAACTCAAATCATGTGTCGCTTGTCTGCCGGCTGAAAGGTCAGTTTCCAACATCCAGGTCACTCACATGATTCGACATTCCATTCATAAAATTCCTCGAAACAAAACTCGTGCAATGAAGGTTTTTTAAAAAATCATTTTCGGCACGTGATGTGAATTGAATGTGAAATAAATTTAAACTTTTTATTTGCTTTGGAGTTTTACCTCTGAAAAGTTTTGCAGAGATATTTCGTCGCATACAACTCGTCTTGAATTTTCGTTTAAATCGGAGCTTTTTAAATATTTTTATTCGCGATATATATGAGCCCGCCAATGAAGCATTTTTTTTTTTTTTCGATCCCAAATGAACATGCAGGTAAGAGGGGGGAAGGGGAATTAAAGAATGAACGAAAAGGATTTTAATTAATTGTACGAGTTAATAAAATTTCAATGGAATGTTTCAAGTTGAAAGGTTTTCCGAAATATTTTCGCGTGCAAATATTGTAGAATCTGTTATACACATTTGCTCATCAACGATTTCATTCAGTGGCAAATCCAGGGGGGGGGGGGGGGGGTGGGGTTGGGGGGGTAGGGTTGCCCTAGGGCGAGGCCCCGCGTTAAAATAACTACAGCTGTTTTTTTAAAATCTCCCTTTAAAAAAAAAGTGAAAAAATTTCTTCCTGGTTTTTGACAGGCTCGAAAGTTTTCCCACTTTTGTAGTCACTCCACTCGTATTTGCAGCGTTGACACGGTCAAAAACATGTTTTTGCTAGTTATTTCATTGTGTTTTCTGTAAAATTATCGAAAGTATTGTAGTGTTCTTTATGATTCTTATTGTCTGGTGAGTAAAGTCTGTAAAGTTAAAGTATTTTGGTTTACATAAGCCATAAGATTTGACATTCGTCACGACGATACAAAACTTTTATACCTCAGCCCCCTCCCCAGACCCAAATCCTGGATTCGCCTCTGATTTCATCATAATCATTTCATAATCAATGTATAAGGATCCATTTGTTTAAGAAGCCCTGGTTAAAATGATACATTACATTTTTTATGCAACATTATGTAACATAACCGGATTTTTCGAGACATTGCTCTTAACAGGTGTATTTTAATTCTAACCAATTAGAATTATAAAATTGTGCAAATCGAAAAGACACAGCAGTTATGCAATGCATTGCCATGGTTACACAGAAAGGTAAAGATATCTAAGAAGAGCAAGCACTCACCACTGAAGGGGTGCGGCCGGCCGTACTGGGGTACTCGGGGCACGAATCTTCTGTGAGGCTCATGCCTCGTCCTGCGCAGTCCGAACATGGCCCTGCACGACGGAGACTCCCTCGACGTCAGACGCCACGCCACGCCGCTCATCGACACCAACACGATGCCCAGACCTGCAAACAGAAAACCCTCATGTCATTCAACAAGTAAACTACACACATAACTTTTTCTCTTACCTTTAAACAGAAAGTAACACAGCATGCAAAAAAAAAAGATTCAATTGCCAAGCGAAAATTTAATTTTTGATGCGTTTGCGCATCTTGTATAAGAAAAAGGATGTGACGTTCCAACACGACGTAAGGCAATGTGCAGTTGGATAACATGCACAATTATCTTGGTCATGTGACTGTGACATAACGTGAAATGACTCCATTGATAAATATTAAATATATTTATACGCGCTCCTTATGTTGTAAATTATTGTTTATCTATTTGTGACACTAATAACTGGACTATATTCTGTAAATCTTGCCTAATCACAAGGTCAGATCAATAAGTATATAAATAATAATAATATCCTATAGCAACAGAGTTGGAGAATTTTTCACTTTAAAGCCGAGTTGTACCTGAAATTCAATACAAATCTTTTGCCAATTAGACACCTTCACATTCTGAAGGGAAAAGGAGAGAGAGGGGTGTGTATAGAAAAGTATAATTGGGACAAATAAATAAGTAAATACTACCTACTCAAAATAGCTTCTTGCCTCCGATAAAAAAAATATAGTTAATTACAAAAATTCATCAGAACACACACACACACACACAAAAAAAAAACGCGATTGCCTAATATAAGAACTTGAAGGTTCATTTCGAAGGGAAAAAAGGAAAAAAAAAGAAACATTTAGATATAAATGTGCGTGTTATTCAGGGAACTACAGACTTCAAAGGACTTTCTGAGATTTCAGAATCAACATTTATTTCTAAAAAAAGCATATATAAGCATCGCATTCTGCAGAAAAGAAGAGCCAGTCAATATGTCTTCTTGTCTCTGAAGAACAGGGGTGAAGTAGAGGCGGAACGCCGTTCCGTCACTGTTTTTTTTTCACGAGAAATAAATCAGTAGAAATTGTAAATACATCCTAAAAACAGTGCGATTTTTGTCACCCAGGTTAGAGCGTTCCGGCACTGCTTATTTTGCGACTTCACCACCGCTGAAGAAAATTATAGTGTCCAAATGAGAAGGGGGGGGGGAATGAGAGAGAGAGAGAGAGAGAGAAGGCGATAGCACTCGACTTAATATTATTATAAATAATATCGAGCATTCATTTATAAATCTAATACTAATTATTAATTAGTTCTCTATTAATTAAATCTTAAACTGAAAAAATAACAGAATTATCTATCCTGTTTTGTTAAAAACTGTTAAAAAAGTTAGTATTAAATATGTGTGTCAACAAGAGGAAAAATTACCGTTTTAAATTTAAAACTTCCACTTGTTAAAGGAAAGAAGAATATCTTTTCTCTTATTTGAAATCTCATCTCTTCACCAATGATCTGCTGCACTCTCTTCCTTAGAAATTAAACAAACAAACAAATAAATAAAAATTTGAATGTTCTTTGAGAAGTTTTCACAAAGAAAATTTTCATTTAAATTCTGATTAGACAGAATCTGCAAGCCACCTTCCAAGAAAGACTTAGAAAATGAATAACGTATTTAAGTTCCGCTAACTTTTAAATAACTCAGAAAATGTGTTTTGTTCTAATATTTAAGTAAAATAATATCGGAATATAATAGAGTTGCTTTAGATTTATGACAGCGATTCTCAACCGGTGGGGCACCCCCTAGGGGGGCGTGATAACATTAAATGGGGGGCGAGCATATCGGAAAGAAAATATTATTAAAAAATTGATTAATTTACTGAAAGAATTTACTTATTCTTGGTAGTTTGTAAGGTTTGTATTTAAGGTCGTAGTGTAGCATTAGAGTCAAAATATCAAAAATACATTATTATTGTATACATTGTAATTGTATGGGGGCGATGAAAATTATGAATGAAAATTGGGTTGAGAAATACTAATTTATGATAATGAAAATCATAAAAATGGTAAAAGTACACCCATTCCAAATTAAGAAATACATTTTTTCGGAGATCATGGTCATGATAAACACATCACTGTTTCAATCATCAATAGTACTGTTTTAACCCTCTGAATAATCAACGTGAGGGCTAATTGAATTCAAGTTTCTCTGGGTAATGGATCGCAACGCTTTTAAGTAGTAGCCAAAGAAACCGGTTGAATACGGAATTCCCCCTCATAAAACATACTAGACTGACATAAATGTAATAGAAGTAAGTGTGGGCCCTTCCCAGTTTCAACAATTCAATAAAAAATAAAATAAAATGCATAAAAAACCACACCCTGAGAAAAGCCGAGTTGAAAGTAATTCCGTGAGCCATTGTTATCTCGATATACAGCACTGTTCTAAGTCTTATTATTTTCCTTCAGACCCAAAACTGTTCATCCAATCCGCGGCAAGGGTATTATTCCGCTCGAATTTATCCCAAACGATTAGTCTTCAGCATGAAAAAAAAAATAAATAAAAAATTGTGCTATCGCCATGGACAAGCGCTGTCGGTTGAGCCACCCAGCCTAGTTCGTGTAATTTTGAAATGACGTTATCTGGCAACAGAACGATCCTGGAACAATGGCAGAAAGTGAGATGGACGCATTTCGAATGGGACTCTTTTGTTTGAACGGGAGGGGAAGGAAAGGGAATAAGTTCAGACACAAAAGATCACAACTCGGCAGTTGCGTAACTTTCGCGGTAATCGTAACGGATCGATGGTGGCGGGAAGGGAAATGATTCCATAGTTCGAAGCCATGAGCAGAGAACCCACATAAAACTGTGCTACCTAATTCAGGTTTGAAAAAGTTATCTTTCCTTTATTGCATAAGCTGACGAGCACAATTTGCAATGAATGATGGCAACAGAATTTTACTTGTCGTAACCTCACGAAGTAAAGACAAAAGGATAAATCCCGGAAAATTCGACGTCCAAACTAGATGGGCAAAAAAATTTATTTTCGTGTTGGCTTTCGTTGCTACTTTATCTTCTTTAGTTTTATGCGTTTAATAAAATGTTTAAAGAATTATATAAATATTTTACCATTTTTTTTACGAATAATCTTTATAGATTTGGGGTATAATTCTACAAAGGAAAGCGAATGTTTTTAAACCGAACTTGATTGCTTAAAAAGCAATTTCAAAAACAAGACCAATAATATAAATGTGTGAAGAACGAAAAAATATTCCAAGAATTCCAATCGATCTTATTCAAATATCTCCACTGTTTCTTTCAAAATTTAAAATCCAAATAGAATTCAAACACATTTAATTGGGAAGTAATTTTTATGCGCAAATTCTTAAACATAAATTACTAATAATTTCAAATGATTTATTAATTAAATTCCTAAATCATTTTATCTCGTATTTACAGAGAATAAAAGGACTCACTATTAAGATGCAAGTTTTACTTTTATAAATGTTTTCTGGTGCAAATGTGGTTCAAAGATTTATTTTATTTTTCGTTGACAGTTTCTGTAGTCATTCAAATACTTCAGTATTATCGGGAAATTACAAAATGATTTTAGATTAAAATCAAGATCACCAAAAAAGACGCATTTTAAGCAACAAAAATCAAGTAAGTGCCTTGATATTTTGTTGTCCAATAGCAGATTATCTTGATATGTCAACATTCGTCCATTCAACAAACATGTATCTAGACATAAGCATAAGCAGTATCAAAAATTTTAATACTGCAGCTTTGTTTGAACTTCAGAAATAAATAACGTTTTGACGAATTAAAATATTAAAGCTAAGAAACTCACAAGCATAGTGTTACATAAAAGACAAATCGAAACAAGTAACTTTTTTCTTTTGTGCTCCATTTATTCTTCTTGTGGTCACGGTTTATTGCGATTCACTGACCTGACACTGCTCATTATCTTAATTTTTGGATAACTGGACACGATCAGGGAGCATTACGGATCTACACATGAAATGAACCGATGCACGGTTGTAAAAAAAGTACTACAAGTCAGAGTGGTTGACGTATAAATAGCTCTCAAAACCCAACCTGCATTCAACTACTATGCTAAAACGTGTTTCATAAACAACTTTCTTTGATACCTGTTTTATACAGTGGAGAGTTCTTTCCCCTCCATATAGTTCCGTTTCCTGTACAACGCGGAAGTTGTTTTTATCTTCCAGTGCCCATCGGATGGTACGAAAATGGTATTTCGAAACTAACGTCGTGACTCCTATAGGATAGGGTGGAGCAGATAAACGATGGTGTAATGGGCAAGGTAAAAAGTAAATGGTGGGTTAAGAACTATGGAATAGCTTGCGCCCACGCTTAGAAACTACAATGAACGATTCAAGGATGATAAAAATTAACCAGAATAGTTCTGTCTTCAAATGAATCGTTATCATCAGAATATGAAGCATTCATTAATAGTAAGCAGGAAACGGAACGGTTACCATCTGATTTTTTGTGCTACAGCAGGTCATTTTGAATTCTGGAAACGAGTCTTTATTCTCTTTCTGTTTTTTTAAAACAGCATTTATAATATATACTGAAGATTTATCTATAAAAACATTATGCAACTGTTTGTAAATGAAGAATTGCATTTTTTCCCCCTCTCCACAGATACTAGCAAAAATAATTTACATAAATATATAATAATAATAATTGATAAAAATAAAAGGAACATCAAGCAATCAGCATGCAAACTGAAGAGCAATAATTTCGAGCCGGCGTTATTAAGTCAAAAATATTTTGAGTGCTCTAGAGCAAGATTTCTTAACGCTCTAAGTAAGATTGTGTAGAGCAATACTGGGACGCAGAAAATTTCACAATGCATTCTTCTTTCAGATTCTTCGATATTTGTAAACAAAAACAGTCAAAGAAATCATTTCGATTTATAAAAACAATTCACTAAAACATCATGAATTTAGAATTGAACTTCTCTTATTATTTATCGTCCAGAACTTAATTTCCGTATTTATTTTCAGTTTCAATCATAATATTCAAAGGGAATCAATTGATAAAAGTTCGTTCTTGTATGCAACAATAAATATGCAGGAGAGGAACCTTTTTTATAAAGACTGTGCATAAAGCTGAAATTAAATAAAAATACAAATTCTGAAAAGCTCAGAATTTATTGAAGATATTGGCCTAACACTTCCAAATCCACCACACAAATTTCAAGATAGAAATTATTCCACTTTAAAAAAAAAAGAAAGGAGGGAAAGAAACTGCATGTGCAGTGATAAGGAAACGAATTAAATATATCTATATCTAATAAGAAAATTGAACTAACGGGTTTGAGTGAAAACATATATACTGCAATGAACTTTAAGGTAATAAATGTAATATAACAAACGTTTGTCAGGTTGCCAATTCAACAGTGTACACGACCATAGATTCTGGATTTTTAGTATTGCATTGCTTATGCAACTCATGTGGATTCAGTAAATTGGCTTTAATTTTTTAACACATTAAGCACGATGTGGTATAGCACTGGCGCCTCACCGGCTTATACATTTAAGCCAGACGAATTGCTTAATTGTAACAATGGCATTATAATTAAGAAAGTACAATAATGAGTTGAAATATAATTAAATTAAAGTGAGTTGAAATAGAATATAATTAAGAAAGTACAATAATTATCTATAACTTCTATTAGTTTCAGAATTTGATTTTCCCTAAAAAGAAAAATACAGACATTCTTTTTTTCTTCCTCTTTCAAGCCGATTCTGGTTTAATTAATGAAAGAAATAATTCCAATTCCATGCAATGAAATGAAATTAATTCTTCTTGAGATAACATATCCACAATGCAGGTTGATTAAAAACTATAGAACACACTTTATGAGCACGATTTAATAGAAATGTTCGATAACGAACGAATTCCAGCGTTTAATCCGTCAAGTAGAACTTATTGGATGTATCTTTCCAGACAAGACATTTCGGTACGAACACAATTCTTATTTCCGAGGCCAAGTCGGTGGATGTAAGGGAGAGGGGGAAGAAATAAAACAAAGAGCTTTTATTTGCGAAAGAAAGGATTAATTGGACAAGAACAAAGGAACAGGGAGGCTGTTGGGATTCCTTCTATTCTAAATTGAGCGAGGGAACATGGTTTTGAGATTAAGTATTCTTTCCGAGTGCCGCGTGAACCATATCCAGTGCTGGAACACAAGACAACGGTCATGTCACGAAACAAAAGAGAATCTCCAGTTATGTTCGAATCTTTCTTTTTATCTTGTTGCAGTTGAGTTTGCTTCTTCCCAATTTAAACGGAAATGGCTTTTTCCCCATAACCTTTTTACCTTCACGAGAAACAGATGGACTCAACGATTTGGCCCGATTTCCACTTTGACCATCATTACTCGTCGACTGTTACAAATCACAAAACTCAATTTGGGGTCCACATCAAGGTGATATTTACAATGCAAAGAGGTCACTGTGGAATTTACTTCAGTCTCCAAGTACTAGAATCACTATTGAATTCGTATAGAAATTCTCAGTATAGTTAAAATTATTTAAAAGTAAATTAGAATAATAATTGTGGTTACTTGATCACTTAGATGATGATGCGTCATCTAGAAAAAGGTTCTAAATTTACTGTTGTTTACTGGATAAATGACTTTTTGTTAGAACTTTATGATCAACTATCAAATTAATGGAAAAACAGATTAGAATCATATAAATTTTTTGACCATTGATTACAAATTTCAGAACTGAGCAAAAAATAGTACGCTTATGAAATTCTCATATGATTTTTCGAAATGAAAAATCTATCGCAACGTACGAACCATAAGAACAATTTTTATTTTTGAAATGTAGTGATGTAATTAAAAATCACAAATAAGAATAATAGTAGTACCTAAAAATAAAGTATTTTTCATCTTAAAAATCAACAACTGGTAGCAAAAACACTCACATTTCTATAAATGATTTTTTTACTTTAAAAATAATTACATATATTTATTTCAAAGGAAGATAATAAAAAATCGTCTGTAAATCTGAAATGGGACGATACAATAAGACGATATAAAATACCAAGTTCATTGATAACTACAAGAGTTTGGAAGCTCATTTGGATTCGATGAAGGAACATCACATATTAGGATTCCGTCTTATATTCATAACGAAGCATTTCCGCCCCCCCCCCTTGCATTCCATTGTTCCATAGCTAAAAGCAGCACCTAATGGAAGCTTCTGAAAGCACGAAGAACAAAAGTTAGCACATTCCGAGCAGCCTATGCGCTTTCTAAGGAGCGACTTCCACCATAGTCGAATGCAGACAAAGAGCAATAATTATCTGGTTCCCATTCCTAACCCTTTGCCTAATTGATCCCAACGTTCATCGGCTCTGCTTGAGAGCATTAGCATACTTAAAGAAGAATGCTATTGACACTAGAAAATAAAAGGACGGATCGCAGCAGCTATTATTCCGTTTGGCTGGATTAGAAGAGAAGGCCACAAGAGCTTCGTTCGGCATTCCCATCCTGTTTTATGTTCTTTTTAATTAACATCTAGTTAGCAATAGTAGACAGATAAGTTGTCAAGGGCGAATCAAAGGATAGGTGCAAGCAAGAACTCTGGGCTGGAAGGGATTCCGAATCAAATAAAATTAGACATAAATTTATTCTCAGTACTACCGAATATTTCAATGTTGGCACAGAGAGCGGTTAACATTAAACTGTCTGAATTCAGAGTACTGCAGGGGGAAAAACTAGTGGACACAAGGATAGGTGCACACAAGGACTCAGGGCTGGAAGGAGTCCCAAATCAATTAAAATTACACGTAAATTTATTCTCAGTATTACCAAATGTTTCAGTGTTGGTATATAGAACGGTTAAAAATTAAACTATCCGAATTCAGAGCACTGTGAGGGGGAAAAAAACTAGTGGTCACAAGAAAGCCAAAATATCTTCGACATGAACTTAAGAACATGGGGAAATGAATTATGTAATAGTAATAAAAAAAAATAAAGAAAAGAAAGAGAGACATGTGATGAAAATACCATAGAACTGCTCGCCTGACTTTACATCATATGCATTAACATTAGGGTGCTTGTGACAATTGTTAGTATCTATCATATTCAGATACCACTTACATTTGTTATGCACCATGACTATGAATGAACTATTAAACGGCGACGAATGAATTTTGCTACGGTGAGAAGGTATATGCACTTCGTTTGTTCTTTGGAACTGGTCCTAAATCTGATAAACATTGAAACTGGAAAAAAATATATTTATTATTTCAACTTTTAAAAGACGAATACATACATAGATAAAACCAGCAGCTGTTAAACAGTTTCGTGAGAATTAAAAAAAGAAAAAGCAAGCTCGACTTTTTGTACGCCATACACTTGCTTGAGACCATACCTTTCAAAATTAATAAAAGTGAATCTTTCAATGAAAATGCTCTTTTACAACAACAACAAAAAAAAACCCTAATATATTCTACATTTCATTCTGAAAAAAAGAACGATCCAGTATCACTTATGTTTATTTCATTTAATTTTCACTGAAATAAAGTCCCAGTTGAATCTAACACAAGGAAAACAAAGACGGACTCTAATCTGTCAGCGGAATATAACAATAAACCAGTGAGAATTTTTGCAAAGGCTTCGGATTCAAAATATATTTTTAGAAATCATGCAAAGATAAGATTTCTACACGGACCGCATTTCTTTTTTATTTTATGTGAATTGTGTTCGTTCCAAAATATTCTGAAACCAAATCAGCAGAGCGCACGTTATCTTTTGCAATAGAGGTCTATCATTATATTCTAAATAAGAATTCCTTTAATGATTCGACAAGCGGCTATTTTTTTCCGGAGGAAGGAGGAGTACAGGAGGACAGGTTTTTTTCGAACGCCACTCGATGATGGACTGGAAGCGTAGGCAAAAGGGGCGGAGAGAGAGTGTGGGTGAACTCGAAATCGTCTGGGAACCGACCGGATCTCTTTCCAAGCGAGAGTTATTAATGCGAATACTGGATTCACAGGAGGGGGAGAGGAAGACAAAAATAATCATCAGGACACAACTCTTCCCTTCCAAGCTGTTCTAAGGAATTTCGTGGTCAACTCCGCCCCCCGCTTTGATTCACCTGCATCCACGTGATAGCAGCCACCCTCACAGAGCTGGTTCTGATCCCCTCATGTTTAATGTTCTAGTCTTTTTTTTTATCGTTATAGAGAGGGAAATATGGGGTCTGAGTTTACACACAGAGGGCCCGGTTTTCCATTCAGAAAATAGCTCAATGAATTCGTGGTTCTGGAATGGATTTTTAATTAGAACGTTCTTTGGCACAAAAGTTTCTTTTTACAAGAAGAAAAGGCCCATCCTTACAAGCGGTTGAATGACAAATGCTACAAAAGGAATATAATGATGGTGGAGATTTTTAGATGTCTTTTGATTTCTGACTGTGAAGTACGAAAATTGAATCTTCTAGGAGTGGCAATGAAAACACAGACTTCTGAAAAGGAAAAGTTCTGCAGACGAGAAAGTTGGATATCAAAGTAAATTACTACATCTGAATTGCAACCGGCAGAACTTTCAAATATCAGGGTTTTTGAAATCAAGAGGAATATACATAATTCATGAAAGTACCGGTACTGTTACGCCAACCAGGTAATGAATTGACGTCGCAAGTCTTGAATATTTTATTGAAAATAAGCAAAGAAATCGCAATACAGTTAATGTATCTCCGCTTCAATTTATTATTCTTAATTTGAAACGTTATTTTTGATTATTTTAAGAAAACGAGCGATTTTAATTGAGAAAAAATACTGGATCTCATCTTGGGAAAAAAATGAAATTTAATGGATTTTGCGCATGCTTTTATCAAAACTTTTCCCGAGCTTCTAATGTATTCAAAAATGAAATTCTGTAAAGGACATGATGTATGCAGAAAATCATTATAATGAGTCATCCGTGTCTCATTTATTTGTATTACATAAGATTTCATCATCAACAATTCATCAAAATAGCCTCAACTTTGCAGTTAACTATCAGAAATTTCTACTACATTCGCAGATATTACTGAGGTACCATTTTGGCAATATATTAGAAAATTCTGTAAGACATGAGGTATGCAGAAAATCATTATAATGAGTCATTCGTGTCTCATTTATTTGTCTTATATAAACATTTCATCAAAATACCCTCAACTTTGCAGATAACTATCAAAAACTTCTACTGCATTTGTAGACATTAGTGAGGTACCATTTTGGCAATATATTAGAATATAAGGACACGTCTTAGATAAATAAATTGGATGTATTGTTTTATGTTTAAGCTAAATTATAACTACAAGTTAATAGCTGTCAACTATTTACAGTCAAAGACAAGTTGACAATATGAAGGAAGCCATGATCGACCGAATCACCGGTAAATGTGATTTTATGCCGAAAAGAGTTCCATGAAATAAAACAAATTTCGTTTCAGAAATAAGAGTTCTGTTGACAAAAAGTCACCGGAGCCAAAAACTTTTCTTTTTTCAGAAATATACCAGTTACTTTAAAATGCATTAAGATCATAATTAAAATTATTTAATAGAATGTAAGGATACATAATTACTTTCCCCGTGCTATCAGCTTGAGCTGTCGCTGACTACAATCATCATCCAGGCTATTCATTTTGTATATTATGTAAACGACCTTTGTTTTCTTTTCATATTTCGGAATAATAATATGTTATTCGATGTAGTAGCCTTTCAACAGTATCGGCGATTGGGTGAAAAAACTGAGGGGGCAAAAAAATTTTATAGACACCTAAAAGAGCCAGGAGTATAAGGGGTAGACAATAAAATTAAAAAATTTAGTTAACAAATTAGCACTATTGCTTTTCTTATAACTCCTAGATTTAGGCAGCTAAAATGAAATAAAAATTTAATTTTTTCTAAAAAAGTAGGGGGCGACTTCCCCCCTCCCCGACTCGCCGCCACTGCCTTTCAATGTAATTTCTATAAGACAAAGTTGGATGGATAGTTTGTCACAAGAAGATAAGATAGGTATAGCTCTTAAAATGAAGATAAGACAGATAAAATAAAGAAAAGATAGGTAGTTCACAAAAAATGAAGATAAGATAAGATAGGTATAGCTCTTAAAATGAAGATAAGACAGATAAAATAAAGAAAAGATAGGCAGTTCACAAAAAATGAAGATAAGATAAGATAGTTCACATAAAAAGAAGATAAGATAGATAGTTCACATAAAACGGCCGATAAGACGTAAGATGAAAATAGATAAGAAAGTAAGATAGAAGTTATCTAATAAAATATTTTAAAGCGTATTGAAAACGTTCTGCACAAACACATGCATTCCGCACGAAGGTGGACCACTATTGTAACCACAAAATACCGGCATTTTAAATGGCAACGCAGACGGCGAGTAATTCCGCCCTCAACAGCTTCTTTAGAAATGCATAAGGTAAACATAGCAACCACTGACCCGATCGACGCAATGACATTGAGAAGGAGCTTTTCTCATCAAGACCACCCCCTGCGCGCGCAGAGGGGTCGACTCCGCAGAATTCCAGAGAAGTAATCTCCTGACAAAAACGCGTCATTCCTGGGAACACGATGCTCGTTCCAGATAAACAGCAAATTCGTGGATTCGTCGCCATTAGGAGGTCTGGCGATCCCATTATCGGCTTGTGTGTTAGTTGCACAATATGCGCGTAGGGGGGAGGAATATATGCACTTACCCTTACGGCTCTTGTCGAAACGATAACAAGAAAAGGGTAGTGTTGATATGTAAACAAAAATAGGGAAGAATTTTTCATGATAAGAATAACATATAAACAGAGCTATGTGGAATGTCGTTTCTAGGACTGTTTCCAAGAATTTCAGAATTTTCAAAATACGCAAGAATTCTTTTAAAAAATTAAGAAAGAGACCCATACATATTTGGTCTTAACAAGATTTATAATATAAAATATATGCGGAGCTATAAAATAATTAGAAAAACATATGTTATATATTTAACAAATAAAAACATTTACAAGATTATTTGTTTTAATAAAGTATTATAAAATATTGATTCAGTGTTATGAAACAAGCAAAAGTGTAAGAAACCTAAAATAGCAATATTTCTTTAAAACTTGTTTTAATAATTGATACTTTACTCCATATTATTGAGTTATGAAATCAATCGCAGTAATACAATAAAACTAAACAACAAATTTAGCTTACTAATTCTGTTCACAGATTACAGGAAAACCTTATAAGAATAAATACAATTCAGAACAAATCAAACATTTTCAAATAAATATGAAAATAATATTCTTCTTTAATGCGTATTTTATTTATCAGCCTAATCAATTTATTAAATTAAACATGTTTTCTTACTCCTAAATTAATTGTTCAATCAATTCGCAAACGATATCCGAAATTAAAAAAGAACATATTTTATATCATTTGATAACAAGACTTTTTAAAGCAAGAATCAAGAATTTATTACTTCAAACGATATTTTTTACTTATTTCTGCTTTAAAACAAACTAATTACACAAAAGTTCCCTGAGACAAAATTACTTAGGTGAAAAACTAATTTAAAATGCACACGAACACGATCTAAACAATTATTCCATGTAGACATGATTTTATTCTGTATTCACAGAACTATTAACCCGGCTCATAAAATTCTCTTTGTTCTAAAATGTGTATTTTTTTATAAGCTGCCATCGAAAATACGAAATACTAAGAAAAGGATTACTAAGCAGTTACAAAATTTATTTATCGTCGGTGTCACCGAGTAAAACTCGTTTTACGATTATGGCCAGTAGCAGCAGCAGCAGCAAGTGTTAAAATAGAATTAGCTGATAAAGGTACGTTGCGAAAGGTTGTACGTATTATTTTGGGAATTTATAGACCCATTCATTTCAGACTTCAAACACGTCCGATTTTGATAAAGAAAAAAAAAAAAAAATCCCAGTCAGGCTATATCAAGAAGATTATTAAGTTGTGTTCATTTAATCGAATTAATGTTAAAGGTAGAATATACTCTAGAATAAACTATATTAGATTCTTCTTTCATGAACTCATCTTCTAAACACCCACGAGATTTTAAGAGAATTTTAATTCAGAATTGTGTATATTCATTGTAATAATAAATGAAATGAATAATAATGAAAGCAATCAATGAATAAAAACAAACTGAATAAGAATCGTGAGATTTAATAAGAACAAGAGTGGGAGTGTTTATGCGAGATCTTAAATAACTGAAAAAATAAACAAATAAAAAACACTTTTCGCGCTTTAATGTAATTATGGAAAATAAAAAAAAAATAACAGGCATAAATAAATAAAAATTGGGCAGAACGAGGGGAAAAAATAAATGAAAGCTTTCGTAAGAAGTTTGTTTTCCCTCAGATAACACTACTTAGATAAACAATGAAATACATTTTATAATGTTCTAAAAATATTTTGAAACTGTAGCTTTGTCTCCTGGAAACTATTTTCCGAGAAATAATTTAAACCGAATTACAAATAACCTATTCACTCTTCTTAAACTTGATTTTTATTGTATTGTATCAACAGATATTGTAATACTGTTGTTTCTAAATCATTAACACATACTTTTAAAAGGTTTCAACATCAAATCAATAATTCAATATAAAACATACTTAACGATTAATCTTGTGTGTGTGTGTGGTTTGGTCTTTTTTTTCCCCCTTTACGAAAAATAATTTGGGAGAGTTTTATGTATTGACTTAAGCGCATATTTTCCCATTTTAAAGTCGGAAAAACGAAATTAAAAATTCTTTGATGAATGAAAGAGGAATAATGAACAAATGAGATTTTTGATAATGTTGGAGATGTTGTATCAATAATATTTTTCAACTTTACATCTATAATAATGAAACCGCAGCTAGTATTTCTACAATACTATATAATATCAAATTGGTGTTCGACTCAGTTTCAATATAGCAGAAAATTACAAAATTCGCATGAATGTTAATCCACTAGATTACACTTTCTTCAGCGACTAAAAGAAAAAGTATAAAAATAATCGAAAAGAGCATCAACGTGAACGAAAAGTGTAAATGGAAGCCTTCATATTGTATTCCTCTTTGTTAAAAATTAATAAACATGTAATAAAATTATATTTCTTAAAGGCTGTGTTCTTTTATAGCATTGTGAGAAATGAAAACGAAATATCCAGGTCAAATAGCTTATTAATTACAATAACCTATCCGGTTACGAAACAATACTCGCGTAAAACAATTTAAAAGTGACATCCACGATCTTTAACGTTAATGACTCTGTGAAGCGGTTATCAACAAAAGGAAAACCGTGACTATAAGCCAAAGTTTACAAAGTCCATCTTTCACGGCCTTCTAAAATAATAGCCTGTACCTGACAAATGAATGAACGCCATTTTTTTACCTTCCATCCACCAATTTTTATGTTCCCCGGTAACAAAGGAAGTCTTTGCCACTCTTTAGAATAATAAGCATTTAGAATTTTTTCGCTTCCCGCCTTTGCTTCTCAGGATAGAACACACAGGAGAGAGGATAAAATAATAATAATAAAAAAAATAGCAGTGCTTTTCCAAGAGTGGAAAAAGTTGCCGCTAATGATCTCGAAGAGTAAAGCCACGGCGTCCATCTTTCCCAAGTCAGAACGCCGTAAAAATACTTTTTACAACCCATAAACATCAAGTGTCTTCCCGTACCTTTTGCGATGGCCGTTCGCAATCAAGACTTCATGAATAAACCATCAAGCCGGAGCTTCTTTTCTTCCTGCAGGTGTAAGGGGAAAGTAATTTATGAAGCGAAGGCCACAAAAGGAAATTAAGCCCTCTCCTTTGGGCCACCAGTATTTTGTATCAGAATGGAGCAACTAGCAGCGTTTTGGATTTGCCATGAAGGTAGCTTGTCATTTCGGTATTTATCCTTCCCACAAACCAAAAACCTGTAACGATAGCTATTTGTATCATTTCATTACATAATCAAATCGTAATCTTTTTTTTTTAAATCATAGCCTTTAAATTAATTTAGCCAAGTTCTTTCTGATTAAGTCCATTTGCTCAGAAGTGTTATTTGGGTACCTTCTCGGAATTCCATTAAAACAGGTAGTAGCACAACGAGAGTAGGACAGTAGCAGTGTGCGTATGTAGTTGTGTAACACCTACGGTCGGGGCCTCCTAAGGCCATGGCATTTTGCAAGTCCTGCCACCATATAACTACGGCAAAGTGCCCAGGGCTTCTAAAACTGTGAGTCACTTGGAAAAATATTAGTCGTGAAAACATTCGCATAGCCAGTTTCTTTCAAATTTTGCAACATTTATATGCAAAAATACTTTTTTAAAAAGACATCTTTTTAATAATTTGTTTTAAAATGAAATTTTATCAAAAATTTGCCTTTCTAATAATTATTTTTACTTGTATTTCCTTTTAGTTGTCATTAACTGTTTCATTCGCTTATTTATTTATTATTATTTATTTATTTTTTAACTTTGGGATCGTGATAGAAATTTTCTAACAGAAATGGGTCCATCAAACTTTTTCTGGCGCAGTTATGGCCTAATATGGCTGCTGTGTCATAAAACCCGAAACAAACGAACGAGCCACACGAAAAGGGACCGCGAAAGGAAAAAGTCCGAGAAGCTCTCAAGAAGATTCTTCGAAAGGATGGACAACCTGCCCTATAATTCGACAATAAATATCTATGCCTAAGCCCTAGCACCATCCTTTCTTGTCTCCCCTGTCAGGACCGACTAATCAGCAGATTGAAACTGTACTATTTTAAAATTATTAAATAAGTAATTGAAGTAATTAGAGTACAACCCCGGATGACCGAAGCAAAGGGGGGAACTGTTTAGGATATTTCCGTTAAGCATGAACATCTATTACTATTTTGTATCTAATTACAGTAGGTAATTCTGAAATGTTTTGAGCGTGAAACGAATTCAAAACTCTCTTTGTAAGTGTTCTTTATAAAGTTAACCCTACGTTGGGCAGGCACAGATAAACTATATCGCAATTAATATTGTTAATACGCATTAATTTTAAAATTCTAAAATGAATCACTGACCTTCTTGGAGAAGCTTAAAAGAAAAAGTGTCGATATCTCTGCAAAAAAGGCTTGCCTTCGCGATTGGATTTGCGATTTCAGAGGCATTTTCGAGGGTTTTCCCGAGTTCGGTTAACCCGGGTTTAGGAAACATCCTTTTTTTTCAAAACGAACTCATTAAATTACGTTGAACGCATAAAGTCATACTTTAATTGTTATCCATTTGAAAAATGCAATGTTAACCATTTCCAAATTATACATTTTGAGATTAACTGTTTTTGCAAAATATTGCCCCCCCCCCACACACAAATTAATTCTGCATTTTTCGAAAATTACTTTATGCATTTTAAGTACTCTTTCCTCCATCGCACTGATTTTGATATTAAAGCATAATTAAGTACACATGCCTATGCACACTTTTCTGCAAATGGAACAAATTCTAAACCTGAATGTTATTTTTGCTTCTTGGGGAAAAAAACCCCTTAAAATGGGAGAGAAAAAATTGTATCATCAAATTGATATTAACAACATTTCTAACTACAGGTATTTGTGCCCACGGATACAAATACATGTAGGGGAAAAAATCTAACTTGGGGAAAAAAAGAAGTTTGGTAAGTGGTATTAAAAAAACCGAGAGCTTTTAAAAAATTTCCACTTCTACCAGAAATATCTAGCCCGAGGTAGAGGTCAGTTGCTGGTTTCCGCTGGGAAAAATAAATGGCGCGAAAAAAAAATTAATTGCGCGTGAAGTTATGAAAGGCACAAAGGTGCGAAAAGATTATTCCTAAAAACTGACCTCGAGCCAGCAACCGAAACAACCCGTTCTTTTCCAAAAACTGGACTGGAAAAGATTTTCAAAATCTCAAAAATAGCCATAGTAAAAATCAATCGACCAAAAGACAAACACGCCATTAGAGCTAAAAGAATTTATTTCAATATAATCTGCTTTTGTATAGAGCGAAAAAAATAAAGAAGTAAAGAAAAATGTACGTTAAACAAAGAAATGGAATTCCGACTTTTTTTATAACCGATTGAAAGTATTTATTGAAATAAGATATCGTTACAAGAAATGGAGGGAAAAGTTTTTACTGAAGAAATACCGTATTACTTATTAAATCATTACCTAATGTTATTACAAAACTAATTAATAAATACAAACGATATTCGGCAGTTATAGAGTAATTACAAGAGAGTAATGTATTGATTTCAAGTTTTTTTTTTTTTTAAGATTTGGGAAAGAGAACTTCAATTCGTTAAATTGCTTTTCCTGTGGTATTATTTAATTACATGTGTTTTTAAAATTAATTTAACTAGCTGACATCATTTTTACACTGATTAATTAAATCAAATGGCGTTTAGAATTGCACAGGGGAGGGATTAAAAGAAAAAAAAATCAATTAAAGGTTTCAAAGCAGGAAATTATTTTTATGATATTATTTCTGAGTTTTCCTAATAAAAAAGAGCATTTCTAAATTTTTCTGAATTTAGAAAAGTTTCTACAATACAGAAAATTATTTATAACGTACGCAACGGTAAACTGTTTGGTATGAAATGCTCACTCACTATGATTGAAAGCGATACCCAAGTACTTAGACAACATGCAGTTATTTAAATTTAATTATTTTTTGTTTGTTAATATTTCAAAACTTCTTTCTGAGGTCATTTTAAATTGTTTCCTTTTGCGTAATTTATAGCATAATTTGTTGTCAAATTCTTACAACAATAATAATTCGAAATATTGTAATTTAATTTTTTTTTTTTTTCCATTTCTTTAACAAACTTGATAGAATGTCTGGTTTGTCGAATTCAAAGAATAATAAATAACATTAAAATATTTTCTGAATTTTGAATTTCTTTTCAAACAACGCATGTTATAAATGTATACATCCAAATTTTGGGAGAATGGAGCCAATCTCGTTAAACAGATGACGGCAACAAGCTAAAACATGTGAGAAATCACTGTTTAATTTCTAGGAAATTCATCTCTAACGATAACACTTGACTTCTTCTAAACAAGTCGTATTCTTTCTTCATATCGGAATTAATTTTCGTGAGGAATTTTCAACAAATTCTCCAGAAATATGGTGGTTCTCGAACAGGTCCTCTCTTCTTCATATTCGATGCAGTGATGGGGGGGGGGGGGATTCGCCCGGGGGGGGGAAAAGGCTGTTAATGAGAAGGCGGTGATCGGGAGAGGGCGGAGGCTCTTTCTCACAGCGAGGTGCGTCCATCTGCTGAACTCTGCAGCAGCGAGAACTGGCTTTCCACGAAGCCAAATGCTCTGACCCGGCCTCGACGGAGAAAGAGACGAGGGGTTGCCCACAAATAGCACTAAGGGACACTGAATTCCACATTTTGATTCTGAAGTTTTGAAACTCATATTTAAAATTAACACTGGCACAGCAGGATTTTTATTTTTTTTAAATGTGGAAGGTTGAAAAAAAATCTTTGAGATATAATTTTAATTTCCTTCGTTCATTTAACTTATAGGTGCATTGTTGTAAAATTTTAAATCGGCATCATCTGGAAGAATGAAGCACATGACCAAAAAAAATTATCTACTTCTGTATAAGGGCATAAAAGTGATAATAATAAAGGAGAAGATTTGAACACAAAAGGCAGTAAAATAAAAACAAGAATAAAAGAAGGTAGTCAGAATTCAAGCAAAAACATGTCATTGGCAAAGTGGTTAACACATCAAAGGTTATATTCAATGCTTAACAACCCGGACAATGGTAAAATGGATTCATTTTTATAAAATAATATTTACAATGAATTGGCTGTTAGTTAAAATAGATGCGCTGATTTAGCTATTTTCGAAAGAATTGATTAAGACTTGTTAAGAAAAATTAAGCAGATAAGACATACTTAAAGGTGAAGTCTTGTTTATTTTGAACAATAAATAGTTGTATAAGCGAAATAAAATCAGTTTTCATATCACACTCATCAGCCCACTAAAAATTAGATTTTTTCTATTTTACAAAATTTTTTCCTAATCAGCTTTAATTCGTAATTCATTATTTAAAATATTATGGTACCGAATTTAAATAAATTTGACAACAAATTTAAACCAATCGATTAATTGAAAATTAAAGTCTAAAATTATAGCATTATATTAACCCTTTCCACAATTAATGCTATTTTTTATTTACTAACAAAAATGCCTCATATTCATTTGTGATGTTTTCCTTTTTAGCTTTACAAACTTTTATATTTAAATTGTTTAGCTCGGTATAATTTGAAATTTACAATACAAAGCAAAATCTATGATGCCATTTCGGAAAAAATTCGCATATCTAACAAGATTATGCATAAATGATACGGTCCTATTCGTGAAAAATTCTTAAGTTTGTACGGATTTTCCGTAACACTTTTTTCTGCAATAATTTATCGCTACATTATGTGTTCACTTTCCGTGGGAGAAAGTGCCCACAAAAAGGCGACAGTTTAAATTCTTTTGCAGCATATCTCTGGTTACGCTAGTTTTTCTCTTGTCAGATCAAATTACAAAGAATAAAAGTGGGCAAAAAAACCCCAACGCGAACACGATTATGACGGAACTTTTGAAGTACAGAAAAATGACGCGAGATTCTGATGGCGTGTTTCCAAGTTTCGCTTCGCTTCACGTCAGTGCTCCTCAACGTTACAATGGGTGCAGACGATCTTGTTCCATGTGATTATCAACACAACTCGAAAGACATCATAAAGTAAATCACACGATGTTAAAAAAAATTCGAATGTTTCCTAATTTTAGCTTATTCTGTTTTCAAACGAAACAAAAAAGAAAATTTCTCCAAAGTTATTTGATGTTACGTAAGATCATAAAAACTGACTTTGAAATAAAAACATTCTTCTTATTTTTCCCCACACATGCCCACTTCCAAGAAGTGTCAATGGTAGTTATATAATAACGCAAATCGACCAGCATAAGAACGTAAAGTGCAACGTAATGATCAGAACAATGCCTGAAAGAGCAAAGTATGATTTAGGCTTAAAAAATTGCTTTCGAATTTCCATAGTACATGGTTTTAATATCTCGAGCTTGTTAAGTGGAAACTTGAAAAGCGTTTTTGTACTACATACATCATTCTGTTTTATTTTATAACATTTAAATGCCGAAAAATAAAACTTTTTTTCACTGAAAAGACTTGCGTAAAATATAAACAAGGAGGGCACAGCGTAAGATTTCAAATGTTTACATTACGTTACATGCATCATAAAATACAATATTTGCTTACTTTTCAGACGATGGGCGCAGTTTTATCATAATTCTCATTATTTTACAAAAATGAAAACTGTTGCGTTTTCAACGCAATGAACATATTGCAATAACAATAAAACAAGGAGGAAAACATCACAAACTTTTTATTATTAATTTAGAATAAGTTGCATATTAATTTTGATAAAGAGTTTCTCTAATTCATGAAAAAATATTTCAATACTTTGTATTTGAATATTTTCGGACGGTAATGATCTGAAGCAAAATATACAGTGGTGTAGTCGCAAAATAAGCAGTGCCGGGACACTAAAAGCAGTGCCGGAACGCTATAACCTGAGTGACAAAAATCGCGCTGTTTTAAGGACGGTTTCACAATTTTTTTTTTATTCATTTCTTGTAAAAAAAAAAAACAGTGCACGTTCCGGCACCACTACACCCCTGAAAATATATTTCTAAACGTCAAGTTAATAAGATAACTAACTAAAAATAAATTAAACTAGTTAAAGAAAGTCCCACCCACCCACTCGAAAAAAGGTGAACTTCAAGATCTGTGAATAAAACAGAAAATAACATTATTCTATTTTACTACAATAATTTTTACCTTTTTATCCCTAACTTTATTTGACATTTCGAACAGTTTTATAACATCAACCGCATCTTATTGATTAAGTTCAGAATCTATAGAAAATCTTAACGAATGTTTGATATAGCTTGGCCAGATCTGGTCTTTAAAAATCAATCAATCAACATATTTTAATTTAAAATATATATTTCATAAGGATATTAAATCTGCGCAAAATTTTTATTTCAGGTAACAGCTGATCCAACAACAGCAAAATAACCATCTATGGAATTTCATAACGACACAACATCATTCAAACTATCATTTTTCAATTCTGTTCTTTCTTTTTACTCGTATTTCATTTTCCCTTTGAAGTCGAGGGCAGTCGTCGCGGACGGATAAATGCATTTACCACCGACTTGCACCTTATAATTAGCGTGCAAAGTGCAGTTATTTGTTGCAGGTGCCTTATGCTGGAAAATAGCCACAGAATAATAAGAGCAAAAACGATTCCCGAGAAGCTTTCTCCCAGCACGCCTACTTTACAATTTCCCCCTCCCTTATAGTAGAGTTTACCTGACCAAACCTAATAAGAAAAAAGTTCTTTGAGGGGAAGGAGGGAGTGAAAAGCATTCCGAAAAGGGGTCAGGGGTGAGCCAGAGGAATGCGCAAGGCACAGAACGCCGCTGCAGGGAGCTGCTCAATTCCCACGTCAGTGAACGGCCATACTGGTTTCCAGCGCCGTCGCCGATTTTTGCTTCGTTTATTTCGTGTGCTTCGAGTCTTTCATTCACTTTTTCATAATTTCGTTTTGGGCTTTTTTTTATGGGGGAGGGGTAAGGAGTCAAACGTGCTCAGACACGTCCGATGGTGCAAAGCGAGGTAGGTGTTTTCAATTCGTGCTCTTTCTTGCTCGTGTGGAACGTAGAAAAACTGGGAAGACGAAAAAGTATTCGGGATGAATTTTTAAAAATATTATTGTGCGAATTTTTTTATTTTATGAAATATGAAAGGAACAATCGAATCGACATATCTAAAAGAATTGCCAAACGAACACTGGAATTTCAAAAATTGAGAGAAATTAAAAACGAAACAGTTTTCTCATTCGTAATAGCTTCGGCAAACCGGAAAATCTGTGAAAATTACTTGAACACCTCATCCCGATGCGTTCGATGGGATGCATGAAAGTTTCTTTACATGATGGGTATTGGTTATAGTAAAGACAAAAATAATTAATATTTATTAGTAAACAATAAAGATCAAGCGATTTACAATAAGTGCTTTTTATATATTAAATAGAACATATAGGATAAAAAAGATAGCAAATATAAATGTGAAATCGGCACTTATTCACTAAATAAGTATGCCGATTTTACAAGCCCTTCAATTAAAATGGCAGGAAGTGGGAAGGAATAACTTAACAAAACAGATGAAGAGCGAAATTTGAGGCGAAATATATTTTCCCGAAGATTGCGATTTCTTACTTTTAATTAATCGCTTAACTTAAAAGCCCGAGAATACTCGTGCGTCGAATTATCGCATTTTTAGTCTTAAAACTAAAATTTAATCATGAATTAGCTTTATAATTTTACACAGAAATTACATAGAATCTATGAACATCTCAAGTATTATATGCCTTCCGAAATGAATGAAAACGACAACCTCTTCCCAAAACAGAAGAGATCATCTAATCAGATAGCAAAGGAAATTATTAAGTTAAGGGGTTAAAAATGTAATTTTTTTTCCACTGAATTTTATTTCTTTTATTAATTGTTCGTGGAAACATACGAATGCAGAAAACTACAGAAATTAAAACTCCAAAATCGTTCGATCAGCATTGCTCTATTTGAATCAAAAGCAAATGAAACCTTTTCAGAAGGTGAGGTCAACAGCATTTCACCTGATTTGCTAATCTCTTTGGATGCGCCGGAATGGGATGCTTATTGTTATGTCACCCAATGTCGAAGTGAAACAGCTGTTTTTTCTATAAACATTGACTCGGGTGACGTCGTTCGGCAGTCGCTATGGCAACATTTGTCTGCTGACCTCTGCTACGCCCACCCATCCACTGTTGCTGGGACAACGTACTTTGGGTTACCCTTTCAGAACGCGAAATGGGTCGAGTTTGACACTTCGTCCAGACACAAAACAGAAATCCCGTAGAGCCATGTCATGGCAAATCACTAAATTTGTGGATCTAAATCCGTGATCAACACAACATCACTGAATAAGTGAAGTAAATTGAGACTGAAATGGGCAAAGAATTTCTCAGAACAGTTCTTTCTTCGCCCAGAGCCAAGTGAGTTTGGAATCACAGCTGCATATTTGGTTCGTTTCAGAAGGGATAAAACAGTGTTCAAGCTTTTTATTGGTGTATATTCGGTATACTTTTTAAAGAGATACACATAAAAAAAACTTTACTTGAAATTAAAGGGACATTTTACTGGTTTATACTATTCTTCAATTAAGTTCAGCGAAATCAATCAGATTTAATAAAAATGCTTTGAATTTACTATAAAACAAATGAAATATGTATAATAAGAAACAATCCTCTACCAAAGTTCTCATCCACGAAAAAAATCTTAAAATTTTATCAATAAAACTACCCAAAAAGAATATATTTGCACTAAACATTGATATTGCTTGATATGAATAAGAATTAAAAGTGCTCATCAAACATCCTTAATAGTCATATTAATTTATTAAATGCCCTAAAAATGCATTATTTCTTGCAAAAGATGCTTAAGTTGTTTTGCTCGCACTTGCACTCGGATTTGGTTGAAATTATAAATTTGAACACTTGGAAACTCGTATATATGTTCCACCGTTTGCGTACCTACATATGAATGTAATCTTGATAAAATACGCTGTAATTGGTCAGTAAAAAAAATCGACAAAATAATGGAGATAATTGTATATTTAATCTTAATCTCCCGTATATAAAACAGTGCAGAATTATCTGGTAGGATCTTAAAGGGTTGGTTGATTTACATTATTTTTAGATCAGTACAAATATCACAGTACGAAAATTAAAGTATATTTACAAAAAAAAATCAAAATGACTATAAATATTAACAGCAAGCCAAAAGAAGTTAAATAAAAAAGAAAAAATATATATTCTTAACTTACGACAAAAACCCATAATTATCCTGAATTTCCCCTAAAAAGCTTTTTCCGCCTAACGATATGGGTGGCAGAATTCCCCGGCATTGTACAAACACCCGTTTTAGTTGACCGGAGGTCAATGGAGGGTCATTTTGGTTCATTGACAAATTGGTGTCAAACCCTAGCATGGGAGTTGACAACAGGGCCAAAGAAATTTCCCTGGTCCTGAGAGACGAGGGAACCCGAGAACGATTGTAAAATGGGGGTCGTAAAGAAGGTCCCTGCCTTAGCAACAAAGTATGAGGGTGGAGATTCGTCAACACGATACCAGCGGTCAAGAAATTAGGTTGTAAATTGAGGAAAGGGGCGGTGCAGATAGGAAATCACCGACAACTGAAGGACCAAAGATGGAATGACTCATAAATAAAGTTCAGACTCACATAAATAGAACGCAATAAAGAACAGTTGCAGCCATTCATGTTGTTCTTATTTCCAGTCTAGTTTTTGTTTGCTTATCTGACACTATAAGGTGAAAAGGAATTAAAGATTTCACGTGTCATTCCTTTTTTGTTGGTCATTCTAAAACGTTCCTTTCTTAATTTATCTCCATTGCAATGGTATCTGATGGGTTAGTCAGCTATTCAGTAATACAAAAGATTTCTTTAAGAAATTTCGATTTATTTCTTCAACGAACTACTGTTTATAAGTTATTGTGAAAGAAAGGACAAATTTAAACAATTAAACGAGTTTTTCAATAATCACTGAAATAAATATAAAATGGTAGTCACTTTAACTGTAGATTTTTTTTTTTTTTTTTACGTCTACTAGTCTTAAATACGACACAAGTAATAAAATTTTATGAAAAATCTTAGCACATTGAATGGCTTATTTCCATGCGTTACAAAACATAAGCTATTACCTTTCTCTACATAAACTGATAATTCTTAAGTAACAAAATTAGCAATAAAAAAATTGATACTTTAATTACTTTTGAAAATATAAAAGCGTTAAAGTATGAAATTCAAGTTAAAAAGTATAGTAAGAAATTTAATCATACACTAATAACGATATATTTTTGATTTTTGGTAGCACAAAGAAATATATTTGGTCAACAAAGAAATATGTATGACATTTTTTGATCGAATCACTCCTCTCCAAACGGTAACATAAAGAAAACAGCCAAACGATTTTATTAAAGTAATTGACGTAGACATTATCTAGAACCAGAAAATTCTGAAATCTATAAATAATACTGACGATGCTTAAATCATTATTTCATGTAACATCTATCAAATTTCCATCATTTATTATTTCTGATAGTGTATTTTTTATTTTTATTTTTACCCTGACCTTTTTGTTATGACATAACAAAGAGCAGATGATTGATGTCGGCAAAAGCATGCCTCTTAAAATTTCTACCTTCTTCGATGAAGGTGCAAATGGCGTTTTTCATTAAGTGTTGAAATCTGAAACCCTTTTCATCCCCGCCAGAACAATGCATCGCACAGGATGGAATTTCATCCTGGCCCATCCGATGCATGTCCTTCACGCTCCAACGGTCACAGTTATTCTCACTGGTTCTTGATTAAGGAAAGAAAAACCTGTTGAATCATCAATGCAAGATTTCGTCTCTGGTAATGAGATTTCGAGCAGCTAAAACGAGTTGCCAGAAGCTGACATTTCACTAGAGGTTATATTTTGTTCTTTTATTCTTTTTGCCACGGGATATTTTGAAGTGCAAAGAAAATCAATCTGCATGTTGACACATGACTGTATTCTGGGTAGTTGGAAGCAAATGAAATGATGGTAGTGGGCTAGTAAAATATTGCATTCTAGTAAAAACTCGAATTATTTGAATAAGTATTTTTAGTTTATTTTATTTAATTTGCAATATTAATGATTTGAAAGCTAAAAAAAATTCACGCGACGCGCACTAATTACGAAAAATATTTCATATATGCAATCAGTTCTTAAATTTTAATTTCGACTAACCTATAGTAAGTCTTTTACATCCATTATTGATGCTAAATTTATAACAATGTCACTGGATTGTAAATCTTGATCTTTCAAACTAGAATATAAATTGTTACGTTTGAGAAAACACTGAATTTATAGATAATATCTATTGTTTACAATTTAATTTAAAATTTAGACTTATTTCGAATCAGTAGAATATAATTGTGGAACTTTTGTGTATTTAAAAATAAATAGCCTACAGTAATTCAAATCTCGATCACGAAGTCTAACTGAAATTCTCAGAGAGATTGTTAAACATAGCGGGAGTAGGGAGATCAAGGCAGACTTCTTTAAAAAGAAACATCCCTATTTATAAATAAGTTTCCCACTTTCACCCTAATCATCTGAAAAACAATAATTTTCGAAGCAATAATAAAAGGATCCTCAGAAACCTTTAAGCCAATTTGCATTGATCATCGCTTCGGCGCACAACTAGTAATTCGAAAAGACGCGCCGTCTTCTAATTCTGATTTACGTTTACTTCTAAATTTCATTGCCTTCTTCTCCAACCACCAGGGAAAAGTCGTAAAGTCAGGAAACATCCTGATGGGCCATCCCTCCTGTAGGGCTCCAGGTAAAAAGCCTCTCTCTAATTAGATAGGTATTAACTCGGGCATGTAGATCCCACAACATAAATTGCAACCTGTCACCATCTATGGTGGTTGGAGATTGAAAAGGATTGCGAGTGCCAAGCAATAAATATAACCAATCGAATCTCGTGGTAACAATTTGAAACCAAGCTTATACAGCAAACAGTGTGGGACTGTAAGTAATAAAGTAAAATAAGAAAAATGCAATGTATGGATGGAAACAATACTCAAGGAAACAATGTATTCCATTTTAAAATAAAATTACTTGCATTCGGCTGACAGTTAATGAAAAAACAACACTAGACTTGTATGAAAAATTAAACGTTTTATGATTATGCAAAGAAAACTTACCAAGACTCTATTGTAAATAAACTTATGCTAAGGAATAAGAGATGCCGGTTTAGAAGAATAAACATAATTTTGTCCATATCAGTCTTTGTTTGACAATTATGAACTGACTAGCTGTAACCCGCGACTTCGTGCGAGAAGAATTTGAAGTATTAAATTTTTTAAATTCACGAATGTAAATGTTTCGTTACATGTTGAAAGGGAAAATTAAAAGTTTTGACGGTTGATAATACATTGTTATCAACCGTCAAACACTTTTGCATACTACGTTTTTTTGTTTTGCGTTTTTTGCACGGATGTAGAGGTTTTGTGGTCTGGACACACGTGAACACATCACATATGTTGCCCATGGGAAAAATATTGTTTTCCAAATGTACGCCTGCCCCTTTGAGTGTCTGGCCCTGAGCCTACCTTTTGAAATTGGATGGTAAATCCTTCGGTATTATCGGAATGCGTGAAATTAAAACACTCTCTCGTTTTTAAACACTCTCACGACGTTTGGACCTAGGTGTGCAATTTGTAACCGTGCGCAGTCTCGGTACATCGAGGTTACGTATCAATAGTACTGGCACACCGACTTTTAATACCAGCTTGTCGGAAGGTACACCTGACAATTCTAAGGAGTTCAAGAACTCCACAGGATATGATGTTACTTGTAACATATATTTTTTTTTTATTTATCTGACCTAAACTTGCATTAATCAGTGCCAAAATTACTAATTCAACAACCATTCTCTATTCCTCATATATTCTCCGTTACTGTAAATTACATCATTGTACTCAATGGTATCATCAGGCCCTTATAATCTGTGTACCATCCATCACGCTATATGTCATCCACTTCTAACATTTAAAAGAATACATAAAACAAAATACTATATCGTCGCATATTTTCCTTTAGTTATAATAAACTTTAGTTTCTAAATTTTAATCTAAAAACTCTTGCAGCTATATTATATCTATCTATAGATTTCTGTCCCGGCGTCAATTTATCGACAGCTTCTTGAATAAAATCTGATATGGAAAAGTATAAATCACTAAAATTAAATAGACTGCAAACTCGAAAAATGAAAATCAAGCGTCGAGTTGAGTAATTACATTTATTATTCCATTAATAAATTATTTGTTTATTTTCTCTGCAAGATCACATAATCGCGGCTTTCTTTATGATCACGTGATGTTTGACATTCAAAATAAGTTATTCCACGTGTAGTTTGGCCGTGAAAGCGTAACAAACAGACAGACACACTTTCTCATTTAATATATTATTAAGGATTTATTATTTCTTCGGAAAGGCAGGTAAAAATGATAGGTGATATGAACTGCAGTGATTTTTTAATCTAATTAAATAAGCTTTAGAATTCTTTAAGAACCAATGAAAACATTGCCAAACGATATTTGAAAAAAAAAATAAACAGAAAAAATAACGGCAAAGTAATTACACCGTTGCCTAGCAACTCATCAGTATCAATTCCAGTATCATTAAATTTGATTTATTTTAAAATCGCCTGCGTGTCAACTTTTTTTAAATTTTGAAAAATTAATACAAATTGAAGGGAAAATGTCACATATATAAAATTGATATCATTAAAAAGGTAAAATGTTGAACTTTAAGATGGTATAAAAATAATTTTCGGGGGATAATTTGCTCCGAACTTACAGCGGAAAAACGGTTTCGGTTACTTTTTAATTAACTGACTGTTTAATTAACTTAAGCGTTTTAAAAAGTTGACAGTAATCTTACCCTAGTCTTAATTAATAAGTGTGCAAAGTTTGGTTGAAATCAGTGCCGTTGTTTAGGAGGAGATGTGGAACATAGATACAAACATACAAACCCACAATGACTTTTATTTATATTAAGATGACAAAAGGAAAGATTATACCAAGGAACTCAAGAAGTTATCATTGAATAAAGCTAAAGAGCTTTATATTCTCAAGATTTGTTGAACTGTAGTTGTTCATTAGAATTTTTAAAACGTAATTCGAGGTTTATGATGGCTCCATTCTAATACAGTGATCACACTTTTAAGGTAATATTTACACATGAAGATCAATGCGTATATATGCAATATATAAAATTCGTATCAGATTCGTATATATGCATATAATTATATTATTCATACATGAAACATGAGAGAGTACAAAGAATTAGTTATTTGTATTTTTTTAAAACTTTGCATGATTTTTCACGAAATTCGTAAAATGAGACTTACGAACGTTGCATGCAACTAAATTTGAAGCATTCTCTAAAATTTCATATCCGGCAACCATGAACTACCAATTGTTGCCAGAAAAAAAATCTACAGTACATTTTGTTTCCATTTTCGAAGTTACTTTTATGTAGAGACGAATAGCAACAGTAAATTGATGGAATATTCAATTTCAGCTTTTACAATTTTAAGTGCCTATTTCGAAACGTGAAAGTGAATTCTTAAAATGTGAAAAAATAAAAGCAAAGTTTTACAAAATATGAATTCAAATGCTCAGATATTATATTCAAGTTTGTAAACGAAAAATTTGAATACATTTATTGCAAGTAATAGCGAAATAAATTCGACATGGTAATTTAACCATGTATTCCGAGACTAGCACTTTTGGACGATTTTACACTGGAAAGGGGTGTTAGGCAATGAGTAAGATGAGCAATTTCCGGTGTTCTTTGTCTGATCACGCAAAGCAAAATGTAAACATCTCTCCCTCCTTTCTTTAGTTTTTCCCTATTTTGGTGAAAATAACTCCGACTGGCGCATGCGCAAAAGCGCGGATGGTTTTGGAATTCGAGAACATACTATATTCCTTTTATTAATAGATAAATATTTCAATTTGTTGTATTTTTTTTTTGGTTAATGACTGAATAAGAATAAATTAAATTTAAAAAAAATTAGAATAGCATATGCAAGTAACCGAAAATACCTAAAGCGTACTCTATTCTTAGAATTTCAATTCTCTCAGTGAAAAAGCAAGTCAACAGCTGCTTTGAAAACTCCTTACATATACAAAGTTTTCGAAATAAATCTCGGTTCGTGCAGCAGTAAAAGCAATGTAGATAGATAAATGTGGAAATAAAATAGGTTTAAACATTTTAGAATGAGAAGGCTCAGTCAAAGAATTGTTTGGACGCTGTTGAAATACCCATTTGTTTCAAAGACAGCTTGAAATGCATATTTAGACGGACAAGCATGCAGAGAGCTTAAATAAATAATAGTAGGAGTCACGTTTCGAGTTACAAACAGATAAAATTGAATGGGACAATTGCGTTTCACAAGAGAATAACAGTATTCAAGCTCTGAGGCCAGAAAGAGCTTTTTGAAGTCGCATTCGAGACATGGCAGTTAAGTAGAAAGATAAAACATCTGCGTAGGTTTTCGGGAAAAGGGAAGCTAGTATTCCACGACCGCAGAACTTGTTTGCACTAAAAAGTTCTTCCTACGAAAATAGCAATCTAAATGGAAACTCTGTTAATTTTGTTAGACGGACAACGCAGCATTTCTCTCTATCTTGAAAAGATCTTATTGCGGTGAAATAATTAGCAGAAGGCCATGGTTAGGTTCCATTGTTTAAAAAGATGGGAGAGGTCGTTTTTTAAAAAAAAAAAAAAAAAAAAACGGAAAAAAAGAAAAAAAAAAAAAAAAGCAAGAAGTGTGTGAAAATATCATGTTTGCGTTTGTTCTAAAACATCATGGCTTTGGTAAACAAATCCGAATTTTTATTTTTATAAATACTTTTTTTTTTAATTCTAAAGGAATGAATCACATTTTAAATCTTGAGAACGAAATATTGCATGTTTATTATTTGCTCTGAACAATTGAACCTTCCGAATTTCTAGCTTTTAATTTTATATCTAACAAGAATTTAAAATCTAATGAATACAGCAAATTAGCTAACCAATATGATTAAAAGAAGCCATCAGCTACCTACCATGCAATATAGCCAAACATTTTTTAACCGCCTGTGTACAATATCGCTTAGCAGTATCAAATAAATGACCACGGAAAGCTTTTTTTATTCTTTTCGCATTAAGTTCAATAACGATTATTGCAGATGCAAAAATGTGAAATTTTCCGAAGGATTATTGCTACATTCGTTTAAAAAGTTTGTTTGGTTAATGCCCATTTATTATTTTCATTGAAAATGAGACCAAAATACAGATGCACGACAGCATCCATAATAATAACCATAACAGAATATAATATAATGCAGTACCGCACTGCATGTGTATTTATTATCTTGTATTGTCAGACGAATCGAAATCCAGACACATAATCATTATCTTGATCGAATCAATTCTGTCTAAGACTATTATGAGGTTTTCCAAGCAAATATAATGATATGGAAATTCTTTTCAAAATACGAGAAGTTTCCTAAAATAGAAGGTCGATATAGGAAAACAAATAGGCCGATATGCAGTCACAGGCATCTTCATTACTAAGAAAGGAACTGCGAGCCGTGAAATTTTGAGAACTAGTCCAACAAGAAAAGATAATCACACCAAGACAAATTCATTCCGTATTCACACGACGAGTTGCTTATGTCCCCAACATTGAAAATATAATTTGGGGCTCCAGTTATTGAAATCCCTTAATTAGATAAGACAGATAGCCATAGGGACCTGTTCTTCGTCTGCCGTTTCCGGACGAAACAAACGAGTCTTCGTCCTTTACCTTGAAAAGAATGTTCTTTAAAAAGAACCATTCCCTCTGGCTGTGAAAAGCCTGGGAAAGTTACCACGGCATGGCGGCCAACGCACCAGTTTCTTTTGGCAGATTCAGATAATTAGGGACGAGAAAAGGAAAAAAAAAATAGTCAGACGTATTTGTGGGGTATAGATTCGTACAGAACAACCAACCGTCTTGATAAAAATGTAAATAAGAACAAAGGTGGCGAATCTAATAAGAACGATGTGTATTCCAAACCTTAATACTTCTTTTTCGTATTCTTTTATAGAATATTGATTTATATTTTATTATTATAGCTTATTGATTTTTTTTTCTGTTTATCGACTATAAATCCATATTATTACTGTTGATGAATACAAGCTGTTTTCATCGAACTGTTTGTAAGGTTACTGTTTTGTTTCACTTGATTAATTGGAAATTAAATTACAATAAATCGTTAAGCGCTTTCTTTTTTCAACTCAGAAAGATGACTAATATTTTCAGATTAAGCAATGTAATGATGTTACATCAAAAATGATAGTCTGAAACAAAGGGAAAGATCTATTTTGAGTCTAATAATTACTTTTTAAAACTAATTAGTTGATAATGAACTGTTGTTGGTTAGCAGATATCATTTGAGAAAAATAAGAAAACGAACGAGACATATGGAGGTGAAGATTAAAATTTCAGACAGAGAATGCATCTTATCCAAAAATATTCTGAAAAAAAAAATCGCGATTTCAAAAGTTGATGAGGTATAATTTACAGAAAATCATGATCAAAACAAAGGGAACGTTTTTACAAAACTGGTACTTGCTGTGAAAACTGAGTAAGAATTGAAAGTTTGAGCAGACCAGCAAAAATAACTAAAGTGATCAAATTCTAATTTAAGATTTTTTTACATGCGTTTTTAAGAAAGTGTTATAGAACATTTTTTTTTTTTTTTTTCGTCTCAATAGCCAATGTATGTGATGCCGCATGGCAATTGTACTTGCTCATGCCAATTAACATACAACTGAACGTTGTCTGATGCTGCGCCCGACAAAAAGCACTATGAAATCCGAAATTAAATTACCGTTGAGCATTTGATGTGTATCCCGAGAGCTTCAATTGATTTCATTAAAAACAAAACAAATCATTCTTTATCTGTACTAAATATATCTATACAATAAAAATGGTATTTCATTAACTTTTGTTTTCATTTCTGGACGAAATATTTAATAAAATCTTAATTAATTGCACATTACAAATTACATAAAAAATACACTTAAATAACGTATATTATAATCTGATTTGTCTTTGGGGAAAAAATAAAAACAATACATCTAATTTTTTTTAATACGATTATAAATGAAGAAACGTAATTTTATTAGCATAATCTTCAGAATCTCACGAAATGAATCGAAATTTTTTAAAAATAATATTTTCAATACTATACTCCCGTCCCCTCAAAAAAGAAAGAAAAAATGTAAAAAAAACCAACACAAAACAACCATTTTTGGAGGGAATAGTCCTGCTTTCACTCACCGCCATCCAGTGCGGGGGGGGGACCCTATTACACTTCCCCCGATGATGCACAGGGGAAGGAACCACCCGAGGGCAGTTAGTAGCTAGGAATGTGCGGGATGCCCCCAAATCCCTCCTAATTCATACACCCAACCCCCACCGAGTGGGGATGGTTCATCTGAAATGTGCATATAACATGGCAAAGCGGCGAAGGAATGTACTCTAATGAAATACCTGGCTCTTAGCAATAAATTCCAAACTCGGGTGAATTTAAAATAGCCTATATTATACACACAGTGTTGTAAGTATAATGTTGGCCATGAAGACACATTTTTTAAAAAATTTGGACGACTTTAGGAAATGAATACATCACGGTTTCCACTTGGACGATAATACTAGAAAATTCCATGAACTCGTTTTCATTAGTTGTCGAACAGTGTATACTTTTATTCATTATTTGATTAGGTTGAATTGCTCAGTAAATGGTTTAGTGAGTAGAAACAAAAATACAAAGTATTCCAATAAGTTTACCTTTGCGTAAAGGAAGTATGCAGGGGAAGGGAAGTCCGTTACTAATTTTAGTAGTTTACAATTCCAGTAATGTCATGGAAGCGGGGAGGTTAATTTTGATCAGAGAGGTAGGGAAGGAGGGAGGGATCAAAAGATAATTTTGGAAGGCTATGCCACGAGTAAAAGAAATTTCTAGATTGAGGAAATATATCCATTAACGAAGCTCCATTGTGAATTGTCACATGATGTCAAAGTCACATGAGAAACGTCACTGCGAAGTTCTAATTACACGATGTCTTTACGCTGTGGTATGGCATCAAGTCCCGTTTCCTTCTGCAAGATACGCGATGCATTCCAAAAATTGAATTGGAGCAGAGAATTCGTCGCATCTTATGTGAGCATTTGTAACAATAACATGATGGCGCATGATCGGAAGAAGACTCGCGAGATTCGTAACATGAGGCGCTAAGTACTACTCCTTTGCGTGGCCCTTTCTTGAAAAATTCAGTAGACTGGCCCATTTCATTGTCATTCAGGATCATAATCATATGAGGTGTGGGCGATTAATGAAGATGGATAGATAAGTAGGGAGTCTATAGGATTTGCCTTACTATTCTTCAAATAGTCAAGTGAATCCAACGGATTATTGAGGATAAATAACGCCCAGGAAATATAATTTTCTTTATCTCCCTCCCCGTCATATCTGTTGATTTTAAAAAAATAGCATTAAAATATTTTGTTTTTGAGGTGTCCCTCCAGACTGGCGAGTGGGTCATCAATATTTGCACACTTCAATATGCCTGGCAAATAGCATATTTTATAGTTTATACGATTCTTTCAGATTGGTTTGCTTCCATTTTGTGTTTATCATTTACATCCAATGTATAGCCATTAAATATTTTACATACAGTATATTTCGACTGGCATTAAGATTTATTTATTTTGTCAATGTAAGAGGTATGTGCATTTCTACGTGTTCCATGAAGTTTAACAGGTTTGAAATAAGTACATAAAGACGTCCGTAGCGCTAATTAAATATAATTTGCCCGCATAAAATATTATGAAATCTGAAATAATATTGATTACTTTTTACAAATTAAATTAATAACATCACCGGTGATATATTTATCAATTCTGTAATATTTATTCCTTATTTCATGTTATCAGTTTTGAAACAGAATTAAACGATAGTAAGAATATCGGTCTTATCAACAGCTTAAAATCGTCGACATTTCATATGCACAATTGATGTGTTCCTGAAATCTGCAATTTTATAACAAATATAGCAAGTAAAGAATGGGAAAAGCCTTAAACCTTATAGTCGCAACATAGAAAACTAAGAATTTCCTCATGGAAAACAAAAATTCTAAAGAGGAAAAAAATGGAGGGAAAAAAAAGACAGCTTATCAGATGAGTTTTGTTTTTTTCGGCAAAAGACACAAAGGAAGATTTGCGGTACACGAAGAAATGTTCCTATCGAGATTCTTACCGGATAGAGTGAATGAAAGCTGAGTTGAAAGGTCGGGGGGTCAGGCAGAAAACGTGCCCCCTTGCAACCCCCTCCCGATCCACTCATGGATTCCCATGGAAGCATCCATCTCCCCCCGCGGGCGTTTTTGGCGCGAAACAGCATAACAAAAGAGAACAGAGGGTGAAACTTTGTGGCGCGAAAATTCGTTTCTTCAAATTTCAATCGCCCTTTGTAAAGGTAATCCGTAAACCTGAAAAACAGAATGCATGATTCAGCGAGAATGGCGGGAAAACTGCTACACGCTGACTTTTATCAGAACTGACTGCCTTTTTAAGAATTGTTCATTCTTGCACCATTTTCCTGCTCGTACAAATAAGCTGCTTTATACAAATAAATGATTAACAAAGTGAAAATTAAAGCTTTAAAAAGTGAACTGCAAAAAAAGTAAGAAAATTTAGGAACACCTGTAGAGAAATTATTTTTAAAGAATAAGTAAAACATCCGTGAAATAGTCACATTCTCCTTTGTTCCAACGTTCTGTACCATTTTGAATGAAAGTTCTTACTGAAGATATATCTTTTAAATATTCTAAACGGGTGGCTCAACGTTCTTTTTAAGTAATCAATGTTCAGATTCAGAGAATTAATTTAAATTTAATTGACGACTTAATAATGTATTTGATGCGTTCTTTAGCGCATTTGTTCCCAAACACTCTTAACAGTTTTAACAAGCAACCGAACACTAAAATTTTGTATATTGTGAAAGTAACTGCATACCGATAAGAAAAAAGCTTTGTTTGAAACTGGCATGAAATTGAAATTTCTCTCAGATAAACGCTTTCCTTTAAATGAAACAGAGGCTAAAAAAATTTGTTTCTAGCAAAAAATACTCAGACACATAAAATCATAATAAACACATGCTTGTTAAATCAAGCACCTCTTTAAGAACATTATCGTTTCCAACTGAAATCGAAAAAATTATGGTTCATAAATTAAAACAAATGTTTCCTTTTCGATTGAAAAAATCCATTTTGCTTAGATTCGTTTAAAATAATAATAAAAAAAAAACCCAGCATTTATTCATTTTCAACCTCAAGTTATTGTCTGTAACAAGATTCTTTTACTTTATGGCATCAAATAAGAATGATTACCCCTTTTTAAATAAAAATCCGATGATCATTATATTTCTTTTTCATTTAAATATCATAAATCGCTTCAAATAATTTTCTTTGAAGTAAATTGTAATTAAACAAAGCCGCTATTATTCATTTCAACTGAAACAACTTCACCCGAGTTAAACAACACAAGCTGAACAGCAATAGACGAGTAAATTATTAATAGCAATTTTCCACAATGTATGTAAACAAATAAAAAAGCGAGAGGGTTTCTGGGTGACTTTTAAAAATGTGCATTTGAAATACAATGCTGAACATGAAGATGTTAGGAAATATACTATCTTCTTACGTTTTTTATTACTACATTTCCTGTGACGGTCACAATACATCTTTTGTCAGTCCTAAGAGGAAATTTCATTTGAGGAAGCTCATCTAGGATACCCTCCACTTACATAACAAAAGAGAGGACTAAATAACAGCATTGTGATGTTTTTATTTTGCTAAAAAGAATTCTCAGTTTTCACGTCGCTTCCTTCAAGGGGGTCGCTAACTCCTAATCTGATATTCATGCAGTCACTTCTTGTCGGGATAATGATTCTTTCTGTGCGTTCCAAGGTTGGCCAACGCAAGTAGGCGGCGAGCCAAAAGTAATGAAGGGAATTATGGGGGTAGATTCGAGACAATTCATCACAACAGATGATGATACGCGCCTTGGGTACGACACTTGCTCAGATAAGCTACGAAGTTTAATCAAGTCTTGAGATGATATCTCGCCTTAATTTAGACCGTCTGGTTCATGAGATACATTTTCTCATAAAAGAGTTACTTATTTTTTTATGCTACTTATTTTTATGAACAGCGCGGAGGAATTACGTTTTATCTTGCTGGTATGAAGAGAACTTAGCACATAAGCCATGAGCCTTAAATTTTCATTCAGAGCAACAACATCTATGTGTTCAGTTCCTTCAATTAAGAGACGTTTTTATTTGGTTCCAATGTGGAGGAATTAAATTGGGTTATGGAACAAAATAAATGAATAACTTAATTCCGCATTTTTCAAATTTTTACAAACATATAACATAATATTTAAAGTTTAGCTTTCGCTTTTTATTAATCCTCGAATTTCCGCGAAATTTAACGGAATCGAGCCATACTTTCGTGATCAAATGTGCCACGATAATTTCATTTTGAAATCAATTACGTACTGCCTGATATAACAGGCGATGCTCGGGAGGAAAATATTTTCATCTCCTTTATTAATAAATTAATTTTAATTAATGGTAACGAAAATTTCACGAAAACCTTCCTTCTGCTTCATAGTATTAGTAAGAAAAACCATTCTGTAGTTTGGATTTCCATAGCGAACAAACTATATAAGAATTTCACTTTTATTTATACAAATTTTCGGGGGCGGGGGGAGAATTAGGCGTTGACAAACCATAACGCAAGACAACATGCAGTTAGATGACAGGTGCAGCTGCTACCTTTATCATGCGACTGTGATGTCAAGCAAATTGACTTCATTGCAATGTTTATTACACCAACGTTAGAACAGCCTGGTAGGTGATTTAGGCGTCGCCATTTTGATATCATGTCGAAGTTCGAAGAGTAGATTTCTGGTTTACGTATCATCTTATTTGAAAATCTATCCCCCAATAATTTTCCATAGCTTCAAAATTAATATTTATCAAATATAATACTTTCAAATGCGTTTTAATATTTCTAGAAACGGAAGAGATTCTACAAAAATAGATACATTCTACCGCTTTTATTTGAGATACCTGATGATTTTCCAGGCAATGTTGGAAGTGCTATGAAATGAATCTATGTATATTCTCTGAATATAGAAGTTAAACGACCAACTTCGTTCTTTCTTTAGCCCTACTGAGATCCTTGCCAACTGACTCGCCAGACTTACGAATTGACTCACCTCACTTTCTTCATAAAATTCTAAAATTAACTAAAATACCTCCTTCGCTCTTAATTTTTCTCCTACTTTTTTTCTCAAATCTTACTATAATACCTTATTTACTATCTAAATTTGAATACTTTGTTCAGTATTTGGTAAAACTTAAATCTGTCAAGTCAATGAAGCAGCACTGTTAAGGAAAGGAGATTTAAGGTCTTAGACCCAGGCTCTCCCTACAAATATTTCATTGGTGATGATAATACAAATCCCAAAAGGTCTAGCAGCGTAACACCAATTCCACGCAACTCCAAAAAATTAAATACAGAAAACGATTTGCTGTTAAATCCTTCAACGCAAAGTCCATCCAAGCAAACAAGAAGGGTGTTGCGACACTTGTGTACAGTAGCATTTGCGTACAAGCCATCAACGCCTAATCAGTCATCTGTTGGTTATCGACAAGAGGTGATCAGTCAGTGATTCGTGTAGGTTTGCTCGAATTTACAGCTATTGGCAAGAAGATTCGGCAAAGCGGACCGAAAATGTGTTTATCCAGAAATTAAAAGTTGTTGATATTTTAGGGGTGTGTTATATAAATACGAGAGAGTTTTTCTTGAATTAGGTAACATATCAATGAAATCTACGTGTATTATTGTATAGTTCAAATCTTTGATTAGTATTTTTTTATCAATAATGGATTTTATTTACCATTTAATAATGTATCCAGAAGACCCACTTATTGTATCTAGAAGACTTATTCTTCTCAGTCACACAACCGACTGTCACAGCTCATTGGTTGATAGTTAATGACTTGTACACATGTGTCACTGTACGCAAGTACCACACAATATACAAGATGTTTAGAGGAGCTAATTCCTCCACCTGGAGATAATTTTCAAAAACATTCAGAAAGATATATCAGGTTCGAAACGGTAAGCGCTACTAAAAATTTTGTAGGTTACAGGGTCCATGCTGTATAAATGATAGTAAAATTCAGGAGTTTCTAAGGATTTTTTTCAGGGGTACAGTACAGAAAATTCAGGAGATAACATGAAAAAAAAATCAATTGTAGGGGAGAAGGGGCTAGTGTGGACAGTTTTTATAAAATTGGCAAAAATTTATACTAAATATCAATCATTCCATCTTTCCCGATTGCGGTGACTCTTTCGGCACTAAATGAGGTCAGAAGTAAGAATTCAAGAGACTTTCTATCGATAAAGAAAAACAGAAACGTCATATTTTTATGTTTTATCATAATTTTATTTTTTGCTCTTCGATTGTAATTTTTCAGGAAACAAAAAGAAATATCAGGATAAAAAAAAAACACAATTTTCAGGAGTTTTCAGGGCCCTTAGAGAAAAAAAGCAAAATTCAGGAGTTTTTCAGGAGGAGTACGAACCATGAGGTTACTAGGAAATTATGTAACAAGATGTGTACGCCACCTGGTTGTAAAACATTAATTAAATTACTTTTAAAGAGAAGGATCTGCCCTGAGGCTTCACTGTTTTCAAGTTGCACAAATGAGCTGAAGTTCAATGACAAATCGGAAAAAAAAGAAGTAAAACTGCTGAAGCGGTCAAATTGGCAAACTCAAAATTCAGCCCACTGCTGATTTGAATGAGGTGCTGTCTACTTCCGTCTTCGGCAAAGCCAAGAGCGAATCCACTCCACAATTAATGATTCCGTTCGCGGTGCGGACATGATTAGCCAGGGCGCGTTTATTGGGCTGAACGGGCTCCTGAACGCGCCATCATTGTTCCTGTGGATCAGCTGCTAGGGATATCCGCCGCTTCGCACACGGCGCATGCACGGAGCGTGGCGCATGCGTGCCAGGTGACCGGGGCAGATGGAACCCCCATAGTATTCTACAGCTGCGGAAGAGTTCGATCCGATTTTTAAAGAGGAAAGAAAGGGCAGATGATATTCCAGCAAGAAGGAAAAGGATGTAAATTCATGAATTAACATCCACCGACTGCGAATCCCCCCCCCCTTGTCTGCAGTTTAAATCTGCTAACTTGTACGTGCATATGTTGTTAACATGCATAACAAAAAAAAAGGCAAGCCGCAATTATAATATTTTCTTTGGTATTATAATTTTTTTTAAATCAAGAAACGTGATTCATTTCTTGATTTAGTTAAGAGTTATTTCTTAGAGTTATTCAGTTAAAAAAACTTTAATAACGCATTTAATATATTAAAATTGTAGCATAAGAGAAAGTTTTTCAAAAAACCACCCCCCCCCCCCCTCCCATTATCATTCCTAATTTCGAATAGCATCACACAAACATATAGAAACAAGTTCAGTCATTCGATTTAAAAAAGCATCTAGTTAATAGTTTTCGACATGAAATACATTTTTTTTCTACCTTCAAAACAAGGTATTGTCTTTTTTTTAAAGGAAATTCCACAAGTGAACTACCTTGTTTTTTATTTTTTATTTTTAATGCTATTTGAGAGTTAAAAAAATTCCCTAGTACACAATAATAATGATAAAGATAATAATAAAAAATAAACACTAGATCTAGCAAATGTTTTTGTTTCACAGTTCGATTCCTGTAGGATTTTGCAGATAGTAACAAATAGTGAACAAAAATAATGTAAACAAAGCGTTAAAATATCAGATTTTTAAATTTCGTCGGGTTATTAAAACATCAGAAACACAACTTGTTATCAAAAACCAAAAACTGTTTGTTAAAAATCTATCCGCATCAATCACTGAAAAAAAAACATCTTCATATAAAAGACTGAACTTGGGAAAAGGAAATATTTTCTTTGCATCGGTCCTATAAGTTCACATTAAAAACAAGCTTATTTTAAAATATAAACACAAGCCTATTTAAAAAATGGCCATCCAAACGAAAAACGCGCTTGCGCAGAAGTCTGGAATCCATTCGGTCATTTCATCAAAGGCCTTAAGAAAATTCATCAATAGGGGAATCGGATGAATGAAAGGACAACAAAAGAATAAAAATAAGTTGCAAATAATCAAATTCATATACAAAATTATTTTCTTTTTCAATTTAACTTTATCATTTAACAGTCTTCATTTATCATCTTCCTCTCAAAATAATTTTGATATAGATTATTTATATTAAGAAGAGCACGATGGATTCCTCAAAATGGAGTATAAACAAAGGTTTAGAAAAAATAACTGGAAATGATCTGAACTTATATTTTCTGCCCAATAACAAGTATAGAATATTAAAACCAAGTATCAGATAACTAAGATTTCACATCAGGGAAGGGGGAAAAAAATAGCACATCACGTCACTTTGCAAATAAAAATACACTTTATACTCCTAAATATAAGCATTTAACCCCTTAACAGTTTAATTTTCTTTGCTATCTAATAAGGTGACCCCTCCTGTTTTGGAAAGGGGCTGTCGTTTTCATTCATCTAAGAAGGCATAGATACTTGAGTTGTTTATGGATTATATGTAATTTATGTGTCAAATTATAAAGCTAATTAATGATTAAATTTTAGTTTATAAGACTAAAAATGCAATTATTCGGTGCACGTATGACATACAAGGCACGACTATTAAGGGGTTAAAGTCCATGAGTATAAACAACATACAAGTACATGATTACAAATTATATAAAATATAAAACTAGAAATCGATTTCTGTATATTTCAAAACAGAGTTTCTGGAACTTTTAATGGAAAATGTAAGTCACTGGAAAATAATTATTTAGAAAATTTTAATGAAATCTTTAAGGCCAAAATTTTTCTTAAATTTTTTTGTTTACAGATGCTCCCCCCCCCCCCCCCCCCCCCCCCCCCAGAAAAGGTCTTTAAAAGAAATTTTGTGCCTTTTATATTTTTCTTTACAAGCCACAGTTTAAGAAGCCCTGTTTTAAAATCACTTCCTGTTCTTGAAATCCTATCAAATACGGAAAATTCATCCAGAGTTCATCTTTAGAATTCCACAAATAAGGCTGAACTTACTTCATTTGCAAACTATGTTCAAGAAAACATTAGTTTCAATACTTACCTATTGAAAACGCATATGTCAGGAAACGTCTGAGCTGAGATAAGTTTAATGCTTCAATTCTATCCCCCGATAAAGATGATTATTCACACATAAGTTCCGACAAACACAAACTATTACATAAGACCTAATAACACTGTCTGTACTTCTTTCCGTAAGTCGCCTCTATAATTTCGCTTCTAGAAGAAATTACGATTCAGTTTTCAACTTCAACTCTAATATTTTTTATTTTATATAATTTCCATCTAATTTTATTCTTGTTTCATAAACCTTAACCTTCCTACCCTAAATGGGTCTGATAGACCCATTTCTGTAATTCATTTTATCTCCTGTCTTCATTAGGGTAGGGATTAAAACATTTATACTGATTGCAATTATCTCACAAACTAGATGTGAAAAATAAACAAATAATCAAAAATCTAAAAAAAAAGTGTAAACGAACAATCAGAAGGTCAGCAGAAATGAAAAATTCTGGGAAAAAAATAAATAAAAGAGAAGAAATTTCTGACTTACCAATAAGTAAAAGAGCCACCGTGAGATGTTCCCTTCCTGTAGCTTTGACAACACCAACAATAGTTCCAACAACTGAGCACAAAAGCCCCAGAGCGGCTATAACCACAACTAACCACCTAATAGCAACACTGTGTGTAGCTAATAAGCCACAGCACTGCTTTCTGGCTTGTCTTCTCGGAGTCACTAGATCTGGAAGTGGACACTGGTTCAGAACATTCTGAGGCGTGGAAGTCACAGTGTTTGGCCTCCAACAACTGCTGCTAGGCTGTTGCTGCTGCTGAGAGGGTTGCTGTTGCTGCTGGTTTTGTTGGGGTTGATTAGACCAATTGAGACTACAGCTGTTGTTGTTATTCTGATGATTCCTGTTGGAAATGTCTGAACTTACTTGTCTGTCTATCTGAACGTTTCTGGTTACCCAAGGACTAGTGCTACTGGTCGACGGTTGGTCTCTTTTCAGTTGAGGTGCAACAATACACGACGGTTCTCGTCGCTGCTGTGGCTGCATCATGGAGGTCTCTGGTTGCCTGTTATTGCAAATGATAGTAGTAGGTAAAGAAGTGTGCTGAAGGCCATCCTGGTGGCTTCTGGCGCAGATAATGCCTTGAGTGGAACTTCTGGACACCACCTGAGGTTGAGGCTGTTGGTGATGGATGTCGTAAGAGCTACTTGATGGCACTCTGGAATCATAAACGCCACCGACAGGCACCGATCGTGTCCTGGCATGCTGGATACTGGCAGTGTTTGCCTGGGTGTGATGCGTCACGTCCGGCAGTCTTCCGAAGCTAGACTCTGCCCTTCGAGTCACATCAGGAGGGTGGTTTTCCAAAATCCCCCTGATCCTCCAGGTATCCCCGGCCGATCGGGTGGAATGAGAATCATTGGAATATCGAATCAAACCACTGTTGCTGATAGAATTGTGATATCCCGTCGGAGTGTTGATAATTGGTCCCCTATTCTGATAATGGTGCACCGAGGCTGGTGATGTGTAAGAACGGCTGGAGCGCCTGCACAGGTCGGGGTATCCATTGGGCCTGCTCTCGAGAGTGTTGTTGTTGGTGGTGTTTATATCCTGTGTGGGCCTTGAAGTCTCCCAAAACTGACGAGATATGTGACTAGGGTCCACCCTACACCTCGGGCAGGAGACGTGGTTCCTGGAACGGGTGCGGATTTCGACAGGAATGCTCAGAGAGCGGTTAAATTCCGCCATCTTTATGGGTACAGAGCGAAGAGCAGAATCGATCGCTGCACATCACCAGAGACGACGAGCGGGTAGAGAAACTCCGGAGCACCCCTGACTTCGGCGAACGGATCGCGACTGCGTAAATAGTTTCGGCTGCAGTCGCTTCTGTCCGTTTGCTGAGGGAGGAAGGGGGAAGAGAAGGGATCGCTTCCGATACTACCGCCATCTCTTGGCAATGCGTAGATTCAGAAAAGATACGTTTCCTGTTGCAACTGATGCTAGGTTGTTTTCTCCGGTTTGTACCTTCACAGGAAAAAAATATTAATAAAACCGTGATCTCCTTCTCCTTTAGTACTTGTTTAGCGGTGAAGTTTCAGAAAAATAATATTTTCAATGAATAAATTATTAGGCGTTATAATTTTTTAAAGAATTAAAGAGAAATATTTTTTTTTCTTCTTGCTGCTTTGTTTTTAAATCAAGAATAATAATAAATCATTAAAATCCTAAAATTTATAATTTTAATATTATTTATATGCTTTTTTCCATTAATTACATTAATAAGATAACAATATTAAGTAAATGAAAGTTTTCTGAGTAGTACATTTAAAACACCATTAAAGTAGTTTTTGTCATGACATTTTATTAAGAATTAGCTATTCACTAACTTTGGACCATTGTGAACAAAGCTATATTTAAACTGCAAGTTTCCTTCTGAACTTTCGCTAGGAAAAAAAATGAAGGTACGGAAAATAGTCATATTTTATTAACACGTACTTAATTTATCTTGCATCTCTTAAGAAAATATTCACTGGCAAAAATTATTTGAAACTAATATTAAACGACTCAGAAATATTTTAGATTAAAACATTACTTATGTCCTTTAAATTCGGTTCTATAAATGCAATTAATAGAAAATGATCCCTTATTTAAGCAATAGATTTATTACTAAATGGCATGCATCCTGCATAAAATCTGGAGTTATACTATAAACTTTACATGAAAAAGAAGTTGAGATAAAAAACAACATGCGGGATTTTCTTCAAAAAATAAAACAGCTGCGGTATAATTACTTTTAGTAAATATATCATTCTTCATTAATTTATATTTAGTAAATATAAATTAATGAAGGCAACGCCAACGTTAAATTTGGCAGAATAATTTCTTTACAGGTTTGAAAAAAAATTCAAAAAATAATGGAATTGTGTTGTCTCGAATTTGAAATATTTTTTCTGACTTTTTTTCCATTTTACAATTTTAAGTTAACAACTCTTTTGAATAATTCAATTTCAATCGAATATTCACATTAAAGTCTTTAAATAGCCTTTAATAATCAATTTTGTAAGTAATTTTTATTTTACATGCATTTATGTAGCTATATATGGACGGACTTCTTACAAATTTTTCTTTGTAGAGCGAAAAAGTAGCGCGCTTTATTGCTATGCAAGAAACTGGAAGTTCTTGTAAATACCGCAGACATAATTTAATTTGTTTTGTTCGGAAGTTGGACGCCACAGATGTCAAGAGGGTGATAACCCCTAATATAAATTAATAAAAATGACATTTAAATTATATATACCGACCAAAAGATTAAAAAAAGATTTTGCATAGTTTAGCACACGTAGTTTTTTCCCCCCCTTCTATTTAATCCATTTTGCGTTCACATGAAAGAAATTAACTTAGAAGTATCATCGACATTAAAATGAAATAACTTTTTTACCGTTTATCCTCTTATATATTTCTACAGAATGCTTATAACGCCTGGTTTTAGTTGACTGTAAAATACAAAAATATGTGAAATTCGGATAGAGCTATAAATCCTTTTCGCATTTGTTTAGAAAATTTATATATAAAAGAAAAGAACCACATACACAACGTGAAGGTAAAAAGAAATATTTGTTTGATTATTAAAATGTAATTTTTTGTTATTAGCTAATAAAGAATTTTTTATAAAAGCTGTTTATCGAATAATTTACTCGGAAAATTAATTTTTTACTCATAAATAAGTCAGTTTACTTCAAAAAAAGGCCTCTGAAGAGAATCGCCATTTTGGTTCTTTTACAATTTTCTTCCATTTTGCTTTCATTCTAATTGTATTTTTCGTTATATTTTGCTTTTTTGTGTTTTATTTTAAGGTTTTATTAATGACTATTTTTTATAATTTTTAACTTATTTTTCGAAGTTCTAATTCAGTTTACTTCATTGACACTAAACAAAAAAACGTCTTTTTTATTAGTTTAGCAAATATTTATCTCAGAAAAGGGGAGACGGATTGTTGAAACCATTACTACATTATACACGTTAAAATTTCTATCAAAAAATAAATAGCGATTTTCTTTACTAGATTCTTGAATAAAAAAGAAATGATTCTTTCAGTTTTCTTCAGCTGCTCATAGTCTTCAAACCAATATAAGATATTGAAAGAAGTAAATATTTCAGTTTTATTCATTCTGTAAAATTGAAATTCATAATACGCATGTATTCAAATACTGAAAAACAATTTTTTCGTTCAATATCTGAATATGTATTTTTCTCGGGTCAAAAAGTTAAGTGAATTGATTTGTTGAATGATATTAGCTGACGGGGTAAAGTCAGTAACGCAAAAAGAAATCCTAGACACATTTAAAATATGTTCTTTTAAAAAAAGAACTTCTTACATTCGTAATTTTTATTCAAATATTTTATTTCTGTTTTTGGCAATAAGTTTTAAGTTAAAAAAGATTTGAAGACAATGTTTTCGACCAACATCGATCTAAGCAAAAAAAAAAGAGGCAGTTTTTAACAGTTTCTTTTAGAACAGCTCTTGTAATTAATCAGAACTGAAATAAATAACAAAAAAAAGTAATCTTCTGAATAGCAATAAAATAATAATTTCAATTTCAAATATAAAATGTATGACACTCTTTTCCATATGTTATTTCCTTATACTTGTATGAATCTTTATCCACTATAAGCAAAGGTTATATTTATGGTAAAGTAAAGGATGTTTATTTGCATAAAATATTTTACCAATTTTTTTACATTCCAAATAAAAGAAAAATCCTTTCGAAAATAAAACAAATAAAAGAAAATCCTTTCGAAAATAAAACAAATAAAAGAAAATCCTTTCGAAAATAAAACAAATAAAAGAAAATCCTTTCGAAAATAAAACAAATATAAAAGAAAAATCACTCGAAAATAAAACAAAATAAAAGAAAATCCTTTCGAAACTAAGAAAAATAAAAATAACAAAATAAAAAAATAAGGACCTTTCAAATAAACAAATAGAAAATCTTCAAAATAAACAAGAATAAAGAATCCTTTCAAAACTAAAAAAATCAACAATAAAGAAAATACTTTCGAGATAAGGCCTAAATAAAAAAACTTTGAAATAAAACAATCGAAGAAAAACCTTTCGAAAATAGAAAATAGAAAAATCAACTCGAAAATCTTACAAATAAAGAAAATCTCGAAAATCATACAGAATCTTCCGAAAATAAAACAAATAAAGAAAAATCTTCGAAAAATATATAATCTCGAGACAAATAACAAATAAATCTTTCAGAACAAACTAAAAAAAGAAAATCTCCTTTCGAAAATGGACAAGTCAGAATAAAACTTCAGAAAATGAAGCAAATAAAGAAAATCCTTTCGAAAAAGATGAAAATAAAATGAAATCCTTTCGAAAATAAAACAAAATAAAGAAAATCCTTTTCAAGAAAGTAAAACAAATAAAAAAGAAAAATCCTTTCGAATAGAAGTTCATAAAGAAAATCCTTTCAAAATAACAAATAAATCTCAGCAAATAAAAGAAATAAACTATCAAAATAACACAAATCCTAAGGCAACGGAAAAATCTAAAAATCAAATAAAGAAATCCTTTCAAAAACTAAATAAAAGAAAATCCTTTCGAATAATGAACAAATAAAAGAAAATCACTATAATGAATAAAAAAAAAATCCTTTCGAAAATAGAACATAAGATAAATCCTCAAATCGCATAACTAAAATCCAGAAAATAAAACAAATAAAAGAAAATCCTTTTTAGAAAATAAAACAAATAAAGAAAATCCTTTCGAAAATAAAACAAATAATAAGAAAAATCGTTTCTAAAGTTAAAATAAACAAGCATTGAGCAATTTCTCCATCCACCATTTTTGCGTAAAGCTTTCTTTCTGAAATTTAATATTGCCCTTTAACGTTCTCCACAACCAACGATTTTTTAAATCAAAATAAGTTGGAAGCCCACAATAGCTACTCGTCCGGTTATCTGGGTAATACAGATCAGTTTCTCATTAGCGAGGATGGAATTTTCTAAGCATTGCGAAGGACAGGTACGGGGCAGTGAGACGCAGTCAGGTAGGCGTCTGGAGAGGAGGTTCCACTGAGACCGTGCCAATCGCCTCCCCTCCTCGAAAAAACGTGATTCTGGCGAGAGGAGGAGATGAAGGACGCTTTGAGATTGCTCATCCACTTACGTGGGGGCCCTCAATTAGAGAGAATTGGCGGGTTACGGAATTTGGATCTGTTCCGTTTGTGTTGGAATGGGTGTTTGAATATGGCTCAGTGTTGGTATCTGGGTGTCCTCTCTTTCTTTTCTTTAGAGGAGTGGAGGGACGTGCTAAGCTTTTCCTTTCTTTTTTTCCTCCTTCTATCTTTCTTTTTTTTCATTATCGTATATAAGCTTGTTACGACAGAATAAAATGAAATTTGTTAGATTGGTTTTGGAGGGTATAAAATAGTCAGATGATTGACTTTACGATTGAGTAGACATTAGATTTTCTTGGGCTTAAAATTTATTAAGAAAACAGTCAAAAATAAGTTGATCGTTTCTTTTCATTTTGCTTTTAAATAATTATAATTCATAGATATGATAAATAGAATTGCTGAAAAAGATTAAGGGCAACAGTAAAAAAATTAAGGTATTGAAAATAAGGAAACGAATAAGGAATTAATAAAATAAAATTTTTAATATACACGTTTTTTAAAACGGACTAAAAGTATAAATATAATTTCTTCTAGCCCATACAGATTTATAGCCCATAGCAGATTTAAAACGAAGTTGTAGCATGCAATAGAAATTGATGCAAAAGAAAGTAGTTTACTTTGTCACACTAACAATTTTTTTGCAATGCAAATTATATGAACTGTTGTGTGAGTTTTCTCAACGACAGTTACCT
>BGPR01004872.1:0-56416 GCA_013235015.1 Araneus ventricosus
AGCCCTGAAATTTTTACAGGAAATATGTTTACGAAAACAACTTTGCACGCACCGTCTAACCTGTTTTCTGCTTCTTTTTAAAATTTCAATTCCACCCCATTATGTATATTAAAAAAACATCCGGACAAATTGTCTGATCTTTAAAGAAATGCTTTATATCTTCCCGTATTTATCGCTACTTCTACCTTCAAAATGGCTGAAGTATTGGCCTTACAGCAAACAAATTCATTGATGAACGCTGTATTTGGTTTAGCTGAACGGAATTTGTTTATAGAAGCATTTTAAAAATATGTTGCTTAAGATTTAGAAAATGCAATTTTGTTTTATATATACTTTTATATTATACTTATAAATAAAATTAATACTTATAAATAATAATCATATTCAATTATGGTTTGACAGATTACATAACATTCAAGAATTATTTAAAAAGTTCCACGTTTACATCAAAAAAACAAACATAAATGATTTTGCATTGCTTTTACCTTCGAAATATAAAACAACCTGTGAATTTCATGATTTGGAATGATTTCTTTACTCATGCAACTTTGAAGTATGCTGGCTCATTCGATGGATAACTAGGAGCAATTAAAAATTAGTTACAGAGTTATCGTCTTTCTTTACTTAATTAAATAAAATATATATTATTGCAGTGTTCGACGTCAAAAATTTATAATTATACAATTAGGAACGTGTTTTATTTCAGATAATAACGGAACTTCACACAATCTTAATTACAAACGAATGAGGCTCCAGCTTCATTATTTACAAATTTAATTGGATTTGTTTTAAAACTGAGTTTCTTATGAAACTGGATCGAATTTCTAGGATTCTGTTGTTGTTGCGCAGTGAAGTATATCATACCAGGGACATTTGCTGATATTCGCCAATAAGCTATAGATGTTGTGCTAGAGCCTTGTAATTTTGTAATTTTTGAAGCCTGTTTCTGGTTTCCCAGGTTCCGTTAAAATGATATAAAGCAAACAGTCTCTGCCATTGACCTATATTACACAGTGTTTTGTGAAAAAATCTCAATTTTACTATGTTTATTCTTTGATTTTATGTATGTTGAGTTTAACAACTGGAACAGGCTTCATGGTTGGATGATATGTGCAATATTACATTTGAGTCAAGACTTTCAATTCATCCACTGGCTATATAGTCCATAGACCAAAAAAGCCTAGAAAAACTGACTGTAACAATTAAAAAAAAAAGTAAAAACAAAAATTCTATTTGCCTTTAATTCATAGATTTCTGTCACTGTACTCAATAAAAGTAACTTTGTTGTAAATATATAATAATGGAAAGTTAAATACAAAGTGCTCTTAAAAAGGACATCTCATTTACAAAATAATTTGTAGACAAAAAAACACTTTAAAACCACTAAATTTTGTTATTCGCCCTCACATATCAAGCATACAATTGAAGTTATATAAAAACCAAATTATTTAATTCTTGTCATACAAAAAACGTGCTCCCAAAATTATCATCACCAATGTCCCGTGGAAACTCTGCTATGTATCTGTATATCCTCAATATTGAAACCAGGCAACCACATCCCAGATAAGCCAAGAACTTTAAATTTACTTGGAAACATTTAAAACGGAATATTCAACCAATTGAAACAATCTAATATTCCTTCCAATTTTTTTTCATAATCACTGAAACTGGGGAACTAGAAATACTGGCTTAAATATATCGTGGGGAACAAAGTGGTCACACCCATTAAAAACCACAATAAAGTCTCTGTCAACAATGAATATTACTAAGCAACCAGTTGCACCTTTCCTGACACACATGGTTTTGTCATCTATCCAATTAGTGGTGTACCCTCTCACAAAACTCCACATCCCAACCAGCCACTGCAGTGTTTTTACCAACAGGAATCTAGGCAATCTCATTTTCAAATAGGAGAGAAACCTAAACCATAATAGTCTAGGGACTATGCCATGGTTTTGTAATCCATACAATTTTTTTGACTTTCAAGATTATAAGGACACCTTATGCCTTTGAATTATATAATATGACAATAATAATGAATTTGTCCTCTTCAAAAAACTATTTGCACGTGTTGAAATACAATATAATATATTAGGGAAAAATACACCCTATCTTGCTGTGTTACATATTTCTTTTCAATAAATGAATCTGAAAACTTGTCTTATAACCTTATAGCTTGGAAATATTTCGGTCTCCCCAAAATTTATCTAGATTCTAAGTCTCCTGTTAGAAATGTTACTAAAAAATAAAATTGTCCATCATCTTGCTGGAAAGCATTAAATAAAATCTTTTAGAATTTTTTCTTTCGAAGCATTCATATTTATAATTCAATATAGTTCTCTTATATCACTTATATCACCTAAAAAAATTCACATATTCTGCTTTATTTCAATTGCTTTAAATTCTGAATGTTGGTCTATACAGTGCATCCATATGCTAAAATACCAATGCCGGTTAAAAAAAAGGATTCAATGCGTTGTTGAAAATAAAATTTTCTTTACGATTTTAACAAGCAGGAGCAATGTATCTTGATACAAAATAAATAAATCTGCAATGTTTTTTTAACTTCACGGTCTGATTTTTTTTTTTTCGAATCTCCGCAAACCCAAAAAACATTTTTTTTATTGCTGAAAATTAATATATGTTCTATCCTAAATTGAAAATATTGTCAATAAACAGTTTTCTTGCTTGACCTACTGGTGATCGTGTACATGATAATCCTGCTTAATTGATCTCTTATTTTTCCTGAAATACGTCGTTTAAAATTAATCGTAGTTATAGAATTAGTTTAAAGCGCATCTCTGGCCATTCTGTTAGCAAAAATAAAGAATATAACGAGGATGCGTAAGTAGCGTCGAATCTTACCCTCACGATGCAATTCAATCGTCGTAATCGGATTCGTCGACATATATGTGTCGCCGTCCGCAATGGGCACAACAAAAAAACCAAAATTCCATGACGTGGGACGCCGACCAAGAAGGCTAAACCTCACAAGTATACCCTTAATCCATCTGAACATCCTGATGAATCATATTTGGTTGTGAACAACGTAACTTAATAACTACAGAAATATTGACTAACTTAATACTTTGCAAAACTTGGATTGATTTTGAAACCCAATAAGCATCAAGCCTTTATGTTGATTGAAGAATTCTTAAAATGGCGAATTCATCATCTTTAACTTGATAATTAGAGACATCAAATAACCTGTTATGTCCACCTTAATTTAAAGTATATACTAGTAAAATTTCTTTGAATGATGCTAGTACCAATATTAAGAAAATTGTGAATTGTACTAAATTTCTGAAAAAATATTTGGGGTCTCTTCTATTTATTAAAAAATCGGTAGAAAAAATACTTCGAAAATCTTTTATATAGATATGTATTGAAAGAAATAATATATTTAAATGTCATATGAACAATATATTAACAGTGGGGCAATTAGTAGAATGCAATTGCGGTGAGTTCGAGTAAAACTGGTCGTCACTGTCATTTCCAAACACGTAGCACGTAAGTATTTGACATATACAAAGGACTTCCCACAAGCACAGTTCAAAGTACATCACTAAGCTCCTTACCGGCTTCCATGAAAGGTAAAATGGGATATATATATGATGTCACGGACGTATCTATCATGACATAATCACAATAGCTTGTATTTGTTGAAGATTGATTTAGGGAGATTGAAGGAAAGTAACCGGGTGCGTATAATTTCCAACAATTAATAAAGTACTGTTAAGTAAATAATTATCAATTTACTTTTGAAATCTGGTCTATCAGCTAGAAAATAAATTAAAGGGAGTAAAAATGGCATTTTGACTTTAAATCTGGCTATATGGCTATACACAAGTGTAATTGTGGAAAACTGTTTACGAGTTTGGGGAATATATCGTTGCAAGCTTAGCAATTAGAAAATACCTAATTTTTTTGTGCAAATCTATAATGGATATATCTGGAATTTTTCACATCTGATAAATATAAGACAGAATAAATCCATGAAATAAATCTCACAAACATTCATTGGTGGTGAAAATTGCGTAATTCTTCCTCTTGAAATTTCAAAATAGCTGAGATAAAGGTGTTGTTTGTTGTTTAATGACATATTCTAGACAAAAGCAAAGAAGAAACAATAGAATGGTCTGGGTTTAGCTAGAAATGAAATGCAAACTGTCCAATAAATTGGGACACTGACGCAAACGGTTAACTTAGTATATGTCATAAAATTAGTTAAAAACCTAATAAATTAAAGGTAAAGTCATAAATTATTAAAAAATTGATGCGTAAAAATAAGAATATATTTTATTAAAATCTATTGATATCACAGGTAATCATTGCTTGTATTTCATCATTTTTTCTTATAGTTGAGAATTTTTTTCAGTAAATGTACAGGAAAGCAACTAAACAAGTTAAAATATATCAAAGAGTTTAGGGTAGATTAATCAGAAAAACTTCAACGCAAAAAATTCTCAAAGTGGTAAAAAATAAAAGATATTTTCTAAAATGTAATAAGAAGATACAAAATAGTCTCCAGGAGATATTGGCCTCTTTCCCTATGAATTATTAATGAATACTGAGAAATAATGTTACAAGATGCAATACTTTCCTGTTTCATGGAAGGTTGAGAATGAGTATGGAAAAATCAACAGTGTAGATATTTGTTTATTCAAATCTTAGATATAAATGAATTGAATCTGATATTGAGCACGAATTTTATATAATAGCTTCTTGCTTCCTCATAACCTTAATTAACTATAAGACTCACTGCATTCTGAAACCCTTTTTATCGAGTTCACTGAAAGTAGTGGAATAAAAATTTATTGTCCCATGTATATCCTGTACAGTCAATGATTTCTTATGATATTGTGTTATCTTCTAAGGTTAAGGTGGAACAAAATGATGGAAGTGCATTTGATTTTGCCAAGGGCTGCGATTAGAAATCTCATTTACAAATTATTAATACACGTATTTTTAGTATGAATTATTGATCACAAAATTAAAATTAATAGTTAACGCTTTGAAAATTTTAGATTTGTTAGATACACTAAGAATCGTTGGAAAAAATCTACTGATATTCCTAGAGAAGTGCAGTAATTATTATGCACAACATAACATGTAAATATAGCATAAAACGACCAATGTATAATTAAGGATTTTCAAATAAAAGCCAAAATAAATGTTTTTTTCAAATAATCATATATGTGAAATCTTCAAATTTTGTGTTACTTTGTAAGAATATTTCATAGGACGATTAACTTAATATTTTCTTACTGAGCATCGTATAGATGTTCAAACTACTTATCATGATCATATTTACTGAGTTCCACATAGATCATCACTGTCGAAACGTAACATTGGCAGCTGTGTCGCTTGACAGTTAAAGATATGCGGGCAAGCAGTTAACAATGCGCAGAGAAAAGGTTATATAGTGGAAAAAAGGGATTTTCCTGGAAGACTTCCCAGGACTGAAGTGAAAGCGTGCTTATTAGATTGAGGGAAGTGAACAAAATGAAGTATCCTTAAAAATAATTTAAGAAAGTTAAAAATTAAGTTATTATAGTTTTATTATATATGCGTATGTATCACATAAAGTCGCTATAAACTCAGATTGGACGGATGTAAATAATAAATCAACGCCATTTGTATTATCCGTATAATTTTTATAAGCTGTGTAATGATATATTGTATAATTCTAGTAGAACCGTATTAGAGAAGTAGTAGAAAATAGAAAATGGTATTTTTGACGAGCAGAACCACAAGAGGTATCTATTTATTTGCGTGTCTCCTTCTCGGTAATTATGATGAAAACACTATTCCCTAATTGCATCTTAGTAGAGACATAATGTTCAAAAAAAAATTTCAAGGTTATTACATCTGCTTTCTTGGGGGCTTTTCTTTATCGTATTAAATGGTGAAATGATTTTGAACAACGCATTGACTACATAAACATTTAGCAATTATATCACATGAGCATAAAAATCAATTTGTTTACTTTGAGACTGATATATTAAAAACGCGAAATCCAATTCTAACTTTTAAAAGCAAAACCTACAAATGGTAAAATAATGATATCCGTCACCACAAAATATATGAAATCATTACATTCGTGGTTCGATTTTTCGAGAATGATATCAAGATATCTTATTACTACAATTTAACTTACATTTTTGTACATTTAAAGTATCAAAATATTCCGATCTTGTAAATGTTAAATGTATCAGCTCCCAAACAGTAGTTTAAAATTTGTCTAATATTAGAGGGAATGCGGCTATTTCATTATGGATTAAATTGGTTGATTTTAAGTAAGAAAAATTAAGAAAGAAAAAAAATTAGAATGTAAAGTAGTTGTAAGGAATCTTTAAGAAGTGTACACTTTTCATTAAACTAAAAAATGTTCTTTTGATAATTAATTTAGGTTTAATTTAAAATCTTGAAAAATTGAAAATTTACTAAGAAAATAACTTTAAATTTTACAGTATTAAGAATTATTATTTAGAAACATTTACTGAAATTTATTCTTATTAAATGAATTTTAAGAAAATATAAATTTAAAAAAATGAATAAAAAAACATAGCGTACAAAAAAATAAATTGTGACCATATCAAACTAAAGAGGAAAATACCTCAGAATATTCGATCATCTTTACTGAACACAAATTTTTACGTCGAATTTGCTTTATTTGAAGTCTGTACAAGTTTAACAAACAATGTAACAGTGTCTCTAAAAATTTCCTTTCTGGACTTTTACACGATAATATGCGTGTTTGTAGATGAAAACCCTTTACATAAAGCGTGCTTGAGACTTTCCAAATAAACTAGAAGTAATTGAATATTTTCCTTTTTTCATTTTACTCTCTTTTCCGTAGCTTTTGGTTTTGTTTTCTGAAACTTTTCAGCATTTGTCCATTTGCTTTATGTACGAACAATTAAATTTAAACACGTATGCATCTGAGTCTTGAAACATTGCGTCGCATATTCTAGAAAAAATCGGTTTCGGTGTTTATTTTGCGTGCTATAGCCTCGAGTTTCATGGGAGTAAACAATTTTTTTTATGCTAGAAATATTGGATCGTAAAGAACTCCTTACACTTTAGTACATACAAGCGTCATTTTCCTGGTAATATCCATTTTGAAATATTTCAGGCTTTATCTTCCATTTTACTGTTAATTTTCATTTAAAAAACATTTACTTTGTCATCAGATTCATCGGTGTAATAAAACTCAACAAATTCAAAAACAATGTGTGGTATTTTACTAATCACTTAGATGTGTGAACTGAAGTTGTTTTCAAGAGAATTACTATTTGAAAAATGTATATGTCTATTGAACGGACAGAATTGTTAGAAGACTATTTTATTCTGATTGGCGAGAGACCATGTTTTCTTAGAACAAAACGCCTTGTTAAAATGTTTTAATCCCAATGCCGAATCAAAAGGCAAAAGAAATTTTTGACAACCCCAACCAAGAAGAGGGTCAATTTCAACAAGGGTTTTACTGATGTAATTTGTGTTTCCAAACCAATTATAAATAAAAGTTTAATAAATACGTTCTTGATAAGTTATTAATATCGCATGAGTGATATGGATATGTCGGGAAAAAAGAGTACGCCGTCTCCTACGTCATCAGAATCTGAAGGAGTTGTTTGAATCGTGCACCAAAATATAAAATTATATTTCAATTGATGTCTGTCTCTAAATTGATGTTTTAAAAACTATACGATATTGTTAGAATAATCTATTGTTTTACAAAACGGATGATACGAAATAAAATAGCTAAATTTGCTAAAATGAAAAATTTTGAATAATTGATTTTTTCAGTAAAGTTTTTTACAGAATGCTGAATAATATTTGTACCCTTAGTTGAGTATTTTATCTTTTTGATTATAAAAGGGCTAGAAGAGTTATTATTTTCCATGTAATATAGAAGGGCACTAATTTGAAATTTTGGAAAATCTTTGTGGTAAACAAAAAAGGGATCAACAGAAGGGTTTTGATCAACAGCCAGTAACTTAGAATATTCGTATCTACTATAAAGTGAATATCAGTCGGAACTCATATAAAAATACGAAGACTACGCTTACGCCCCTGTAAAGTTAAACAAGTGTGTAAGTTCGTACGAATATTCAAACTTGAACCGACAGCATCGATTATGCCGTCAAGTCCGGGACGTGGAGAAACTTCTCGGATTTAATGACATAGACAAGAAGTTTCCAACCTGTGATACGCGTAACCCAGGGGGTACGCGGAGAACCATTTTGGGGTACGCGAAGTAATGGCGGAAACAAAAAAAAAACAAGAAATTACAAAAGTTACAGAATTTTGTTTCCCCGTGTTAATACGTGCTATTTAATAACTATACCACTTGAGAAGTTAATTATAACAGAGTATAATTTTTAGCTATCCTTATAAGTTAATGCGAAATTATTGCAATGCTGATTTCATTTTTTTGGCGTTGAACTATTGCTATGGTAAAAATGCAAAATAAAAAATAAGTCCAGCAAATGCAATTAATTTGAGGCATTTGACTCTCAAACTAACCTAGCCCAAAAATTTCGTTGCATAGACGGATCGTTGTTGGTGGGGATATGACCATAGGGGGTACGCGAAAATATAAAGATTAATTAAAGGGTACGTGAGGGAATAATGGTTGGGAACCCCTAGTATAAACCGGTTTTTGATTCTTTTTAACTTCTTAGCCCATTCCCCTGATATCTAGAGCACCAAGGATTGAAGTTCAGAAAATCAATTAATTTGTACTGAAGATGTATATGTATGTACTCTATTCAATCCAGTATTATCAGAACAGACTGTTTAATAAGCCATGATGCACGACTTTTTTTATATTAAAATTTGTAGTTCTCAAAATAAATATAATAAATCTGGAAAAATAATTAAATATTTTTATTAAAACAAAGTAAATATTTTATAAGCAGTACAGGATTTCCTTATGCAGCTTATACTTTACAAATATCATAACTATACATGGGCCATATAACGTCTTCATAAAATAATAGAGTACAACCCAGGTAAACCGAACTAATGAGAGAAAGGCATTTCGGATAAAGATTTCTTCGGTTAAATCATGAGCATTTATTACTATTTTGTATCTCATTACAATACGTAATTCTGAAATGATTTAAGTGTAAAACGAATTCAAAACTCTCTTTGTCGGCTACATTTATGTTCTTTATTAAATTTAATCTGTCGAGCGATATTCGACCGGCGAGTTTGAACGCAATACGCCTGACAGGTACAGGTAAGTAACATCGTAATTAATATTGTTGATACCCATTAATCTTAATTTAACTTTCTAAAATTAATCACTGACCTTCTTGTGTAGGCTTAAAAGGAAAAAGTGGGGACTTCCCTGCAGTTTTTTTTTTTACGTAGTACGTGTTTTTTTGGATTTGCGACATCAGAAGCATTTCGGATAACCCGCTTATTGGTTAAACCTAGTTCGGTTAACCTGGGTTTACCGTAGTAAATTAAGTATTAAAATATTTACTGAGGGTCTATAATAAATTTTTTCAAATCTTTACTAAACTTTCACTCGTTTAGAAGATCAAAATGAGGAGCATGGCCTTGTGTTAAATTTTAGTACCACAACATAAGCATCTATCTAAAATATGACATACAAGTATATCAAATTACGCTTCTTGTGTCTCAAAAATATAACACTTGATGGGAAAACGATCTGGCCTACGAATCAGAATTTTGTGCTTAGTTTTGTGGAAGATGAGGGTAAAAACATGCTAGTGATACATATATGCATCTATAACTTAGCTTTGGGTTTTAGAAGCCTTCCAAGAACTCAAACTCAAGGGAAAAAATTGAATCCAAGTTTGGCTTTAAAATTAGAGAGAAAATTACTAAAAACTGTTATTATAGGATCAAAATAAAGCAAGAAAGGTTTCTCACGACAAATTACAATATTTAAATTACAGCAAAAATCCAAACTGAGTCCAAATTGAGTTCTTTGAGTGACATGAAACCGAAATAAATCTCCCTTCCTGCAAAAATTTATTCCATTAATTTTGTTAAATTTATTTGAGAACATACTAGAAATGCTGATTCAAAATTTACAAACAACAAAAAAGCATGAGAAATATCATTAATTAAAAATAATTTCACTTTTAAATTCATGAAGTTAAAGTGAAGCACGCATCAATAATTCAAGAAATTAAGAATATGAAAAGTTTTTCTCATTGCAAAAGTTAGAAAATTTCGAAGAAAATTATTAAATGAGTAAATTAAGAACAAAACTTAATCTTTATGCACTATGAGATAAGGACGACTACCCAACCCATTCTATTGCAAAAAGTTCGGGCAAGAGGCGGAAAAACATAATTATTAAAAGAACTCTAAAATTAAATTATCACAATCTTCTGTAAACATGGATATTTTTAAAATATATGAAATTTATTATTAATCGGTATCTGGAGTTCAAAAGAAACTTAAAGTTATTTGTTTTTTTCTTCACCTAGTTCACATAGAAGAAAATTTAAGAACAAACATTAATTTGCAGGTTTTCTTACGAAGAAATTGTAGGACCGTTAGAAAAGAGTTTTTTTACTGTGCTTGAGGAATAAATAAGTTACACGCAAATAAAGGTAAAAGACAGTTGGAAATAAAGAAAAGAGTTGGATAAGAATATTTATAAAACAGTTTTGTCAAGATAAGAAGAGTTCAGCTTCATAAAGCTCGATATTTGCATCTCAGTTTCAATGTACAATATTATGCTAGTCTTTACAGCTGTTACCTATTTTTACAATATCAGTAATAATAATAATAATAATAATAATAATAATCTTACTAAATGTTCCTAAAGATTTTATAAGAATCTTAGGTTAGCTGTCACAATCACTGATGCAAAACTTTGATCATATAATGCACTGTAACATTGATTGTATCTGTGTACATCTAACAGACGAGGTCAAGATGAATAAATATCCCTCTGAAAGTAGGCATAATTTTCCAATGATAAGTTTATAATTGTTAGTTTTGATTCCATAATTTTAGTTTATTTCAAAATATCATTTCTGAAACTTTATTTGTCAAATTATTCTTACAGCATCAAGAAAATTCATAATTATTATTCATTTATTTATACCACTATGACATTTATTGCTTCTCTGATTGACACAGTAGAATTTTTTTTTCAAATTCTAGCAATTTAGTGTTTAATTCTTACCATGACTATAAGTTTTAATTATTTTATATATATGGACAAAAATATTCGAAGGTACAAATTCAGTATATGTAATCTTTAATAAATTAAAATTAAAATATAATGATGGCATGTAACTTAAATGGAAGTGGAGTTAGATATGGAGTTTACAGATATAGAATATAAAACACCACGAAAAATACATTTGTATTATGTTTCTTTACTTTTTGTATAAAAACTTATAACACAATCATTTTAAAGATTTTCTTAAATATCACATTTCGGCATCATCTATACTTAAATAGAAAATTTAAAACTTATATTTGAATTCACTAACACACTTTTTCTATAATTGTGAATTTCATGTTTTCCCATCTGGGTTTTTCTTGCTAGTATTGCATCTTACTCTTAAGAGCTGTTTTCTAGCTCTCCTATTCCTCTGTTCCGGAGAACAATATATCACCTGAAAATAATTCACTCTCCGCCTTAACCTTTTCCATTAAATCTTCTAAAACGGGTTACAGAGATCCTGTAATCAGTAAATATATTCTTTTTTTATCTTCAGAACACAGTGCAATATGCTTTGGTCTCTACAGTTTCTATTGGCCTTTTATCCATCTTTGTATCATCTTACAGGACAAATTTAACTTATGGCTTCCAACTTTAATCAACAAACATGATTTCGAGACAATAAATCGTTTCAATTCTCAGTAAATTTCTTAAATGTAATCGACAGAAATCGCATAAACAAATTACGCATCATTGATAAATGCATTAAAAGCATGACTACTTCCTATTAACTTCCGACATAAACAAGAAAATTGAAAGAAATAACAGCATTGTTTCCCTACATGAGATGAAAGAAGGCAGGAAACTCACAATTTAATAATTTATTTCCTGGTCTTTGGTTCTTTCTGTCTTAGGGGCGTGTGAATGATTTTGTACAGCGATCACAACAGAGGAAGTGGAAAACGTGTCTTGGATAGCGAAGGAGTCGATTTACTGATCATGGTAAACGCAGGATTCAGACTAAATTATAAGAAAATAACATTTTATTTTTTCGTTTTGAGAAGCAAGAAGTATAAAAAGAAAAGCTTTTATTGAATGTGAAGATGAGCCGCACGGGAAAAACTTGCCGAAAACCGAAAGGAAAATGTTCTCGAAATGGATTTTTCCAAGAGTCATAAAAGGGCTAACATCTTGTTCTTTTTTTCGAATGTTATTGCTTTTACATTTATTTTCATTTTCATTGTTCGCTGACGTATCTTTGGGCTCTGTGTACAGATGTATTTTTTTTAATCTACAGTTCAGAGATTGGCGTGGCTTTCAACTTTGAACTTTCTTCTTTCTTTCCCTTTATGACATCAAAACTTAACTATTGTGAAAAGAAAACGAATATCGATAGATTATTACTGACATTAAACGTCGTTTCAACAGGATAGTTTGTTAACGAAATATCCTGTGACGATGACTGTTTTCATTTGTAGGTTTTAAAGGCAGTAATTAGTTTCATGAGTTATTCTTGTCCTCGCAGATTAATACCAAGATTAATGTTTTCTAGACGCATTCAGATAATAACAATTTCAATCGAGTTGGAATAAAAATGAATCATATAATAAAAGGAATAAATGAATCGTCTTAGAACAAAAAAGGGCCATAAAAATTTGGTTTGTTTCTTAGATCTTTAATTTTTCTCATTAAAATAAACATCTTTTATTGGTAGAAAATTAAAAATTGGTTTCATGGCTGCTGTTATTTGCTTTCCCTTATTTATTATATTTTTGGGGTGAAATATTTTAGATTACAAGCAATTTTAGAATAGAACAGCTAAAATCACGTATGTAAACATTAGCATAACAGGGAACATGAATATAAGGTTTAAAAATTAAATTTGAAAACATTTGGAAAAGTACTTTCAAACAATCAATTCTGTTTCATTGTAAATGAATTGTTAAACTGAGAGTTAAGTACCGGCACTCTAGACTAGAGAATTCAAGTTTCAACATCTTTATCTTAGAAATATGCCTATTAGCACAATATATTTCACGAGATCTCCACGATGTTGTTTGAGATTCTGAATACCGTACGGTATCGTGAATGTATTTTAAAATATTGTACGGTATCCTGAGTTATTAGGGATGTTTTCTGTGCATATTTCTTCTAAGATTTGGAAAGACAAAAAGTTTGACGTGTAAAGTGTGTGAAACTAAAATTAGTCGGAATTTCTGAATTTTGATCAGAATATATCGAACCTGATTAAAAATTGTAATTGTACTTTCAACATCACGTTATATTTTTATGATTAGCGCTACAACTTAAAGTTAATTTCAGTCTCAGTTCTGCTATAAAAACCAGAATGCTTAAACTGCTGAGACTAATAATAAGAGGAACAAACAACACATTAATCTGATAAAGAATGTCTTAACCTGTGCTTTTTCAGTTACTAAGATTCAATTAGTAACTAATTAAAGAAGAAATTGACTAAAACTGATCTAGAATATTTAGTTTTAATTTTCATTATGCAAATTTAAATCTAAACTCGCTGATTAATGTGGCTTAAATTACGAAAGTTTATTAATATAATGTAATACGTAAGTTTAATAATATTCACCCAAACTGAAATACAATCCCAAGAACCGAAGTTCACACCATATACACAAACAGTTGCATGACCAAGATACGTCACAAATTCAAACCACAAATTAACCAAGCCTGCTCATCAAACCTAATCGTAAGTAATCACTTCAACCCAAATCTGCGAAGCGTTCACAGTCGGAATATTCTTCTGGGCACTCCAATTTATCGCCTCAGTATCCTCATTACGAATCCTATCGCAACCGACGATGAGTTATTAAGTCTTTTCTGTTTATATAAGTTTCTTCCAGCATCGATTCCGTTGCAGAGTTGGAATTTATGGTCATTTCAAAAACAGCTCAAACGTTCCTGGAGTTGTCGTCATCCTGGCTTATCCAGGTGCTCGATCACTCCTTGCATGGTTGAAGCACCGGAAATATCTTTTTTAAAAGGGAAAATGTTGATTTGTTATTTGTCTGGCCTTGTTTTATGGACTTTTCTCTTAAGCTCAGTTAATCCATTTGAGTGCGGCAGTAAAATTTCGCGATTAGTTCCTCATTATTCCGTGGAAGAGTGGAATAGGATGATTCGGGAATTTGATCCACGCAATCGAAATGTTTTATATTAAGCAAAGCTAGAAAAGGAAGTAATATGATGCTAATTTAGGGAGAATGAAAAGAAATATCTAGAAGTTAATTGTATTATTGCAGTTTGGCAGGAACGGAGAGACTGGTGTAAAATCCCGAAACTGTTTTAATCCTCTTCCTCTGATTATGAATGAAAATAGCGAGATTCATTCCAGATAAGTCCTCAAGTTGCTTCGAAACGGGACGCTAACATAATTAAAGTAAACTTAGAGAAAATTAAACTAATGCTTCTGACTTTCCATCTGCACCATTTCTAATGAGAATTTTTTTACTAACCAGATTATATTATCACTTTTCCTAATATCATTCATTTATCTCTTGGATACAGAAGGCTGAAGGAATAAGGTTATGAAAAATTCCTTTAAGATGAATTAAAAACTGTTTGAAGTTTGGTTTATTAAACTTCAAATACAATTCTTAATTTTATGTCAAAACTGCTATTCACACTGATATTAACAGGCAGTAAACAAGCTTTTATACAAATATCTGAATTTTGTACTTTAAATGTTAAATCCATTGAAGTTAGAACAAACTTTGGAAAGGCAGTTTAAAAGAAATTATCAAAGATGTTAATTCTTTTTTCGCCCTTTTTAAAATGAAAAATGTATTTTATGAACCAATTGCGCACTTATCAACAATACCTTTTAGTTTCTTTCATACTTACGTGAACCTTCAAGGGGAATTTTGCGATAAACAGGATTTTTCATACCCTGTTCTCAAATTCGAAGTCTGACTGTCTGTAGGTCATTGCTATTCCTTCATGCAACAGCCCCTCTCTTCAGGATTAAATGGGTTTATCCGAGTTTCAAGGTGATTTCATACCGTTTTATGCTTAGGTCGTAAAGTTCACTCATTGCGCCCATTCTTGTAATTTGATAATTTTTTTCACGTCCTAACTTTTCAGTTTGGAATTATATATCCAGTGCACCTTACAGCGATTTAATATTTCATTTTACATTGTCAATTTAATATGTAATAAGCCTTCTAATAATCCGTCAAGCAGAAGAATTTTTTTCCAAAACTTAGCCCTCAGTCTTATGAAAAACACCTCACTACTCGAGCCCAAAAAAATCTGATAATCTCCATATGACATTACCATGTCTTTAAGTCTAAATTATACATCATAACCTGAAAAAGGAAGTGAACAGTAACCAGCATTGAGAAGAAAAGCTTCTGGTTTGTGTTTGAAAGAAAGAAAACGATCATCAAAATCCATGAAATGCAGTAGGTACAAAGTATAGCCCAGATAGCAATTTTAGTTTGCAGCAAGCTTGCCACAAATTTGTCATGACAAGAATGCAAGTTTGCCACAAATTTGTCATGACAAGAATGCAAGTTTGCCACAAATTTGTCATGACAAGAGTGCAAGCTTGCAGTAAGCTTGCAGCAAGTTAACGAAAGCTCCGAAGACACCATGAAACGAACTTGCAGCAAACTTGCCGTGCAAACTTATTGCAAATTAAAGCAAAAACAAAGTACGAAACACAACCCAGGATAGAACTCGCGATCTCCCGGTTCCGAAGCGAAGACGCTAACCATTGAGCCAGTCGAATAAATTTTGCTAATACATCGTTCGATTCGATTCGTATACGATTTATTTTTAACTATTTTCTGGATTTCATTAATTTTTTGAGTTGAGAATATGATTTGAAGTCAAAGAGAGAGCGATTTTTGCTAATAACTACGTTTTGCTCGTAAAATAAATTATGAAATTAGAGTTCAAAAGTAATTACTTTAAAATGGGACAAAATGTCTAGTTATTATTGTTCAACAAACACTGACTGTTTTTTAGATTTAATTTTGTTTATAAACGTTAAAATTTCAACATTAAGAAAAAGGCGATATAGTTTTCCTTAAAGTGAGAGTGATATATTTAGTAAAAAGATGGAAAATGTTGCAAAAAATTTTTTTATAAAAAAGTTATCTTTTTCACAAATTATCATTGATTTATTGAATTAATAAAAAAGAATTACGGTCTAGGAGATGCTATTAAAAATCGGATGTTTTTAAAACAGAGACAAAGATAATTATCTCTTTATTGTGCTATCTTTGCAGGAAGCTTGTTTTGCAAAATTGCAGCAAGTTTGATTTGCAAAGAGGTGGCGCTATTTGTCACATCGAACTTGCTACAAGTTCGATTCAAGTTTGACGCGTCAAATTTTGCCATGACAAGTCAAAATCAAACTTGCTGCAAACTTACGTGCTATCTGGGAGTATACTTGTAAGTGTCACTCTAGCAAAAGTTCAATGCTTCGAATGCAAGGACAATGATTAGAAACTAAGAAGAAAGTCTTTGTTGTATGTACAATCTTAGTTTCTATTATAATCTTTCTTATCATATATTGCTTAATACCTTTTTATAAAATAATATTATTAAATCTCATTATTTTTTCTGATTTCTGCATAATTTTAAATTTTGCAAATAATATTAAAATTGATTTTCACTCTTGGTGAAAAGATTTGCTTTCCTGGCATGTTTCTTATAACTATTATGAAATAACTTACAACTTCCATAGTAAAAATGAAGAAAATTATTGTGTCGCAAAAAGTACTATACGAGCCTGCTCATGTAAAAAAATATAGAAGATCCGCTGGAAGGTTAATCACACTGAAATTTATCTAAAGTGATTTGAAAGCAGCCATAACAAAAACATCTGTATAACAAACGAGTCATGACATTCATTATTCAAAGATAAAAACAATTAACTCCTGACTAAACAGTAAATGATAATCTTTCCATTTATAAAATGTTCTTCTAAAATGTTTTGCAAAAAAATTTAATATATAATAAGCTTGCCAATAATCCATCAAGCAGAAGAATTTTCTTCAAAAACTTAGCTCTCAGACTTATGAAAAAACACCTCACTAGCCCGAAAATCTGATCATCGCTATTTGATGTTACCGTGTCTTTAAGTCTAAATTATACATCGTAACATGAAAAGCAAGTGAACAGTAACGAACAAGTGAACGTCAGAAATAATCTTTTGGATTTTTTTTTCTTTCTCAATTAGAATTTTTTCTAAATATCATGAATATCTCGAAGAAGTTCAAAACCACGAGGAAATCTGAACAGCAGGCATAAAAGAACAGAAAGAAAATAATAATTCAGAGGACCGAGGTACAGGGAATGAAGAATAAAGCCACAATAAAAAACATAACATTTGTAAAGAAAAACAAAACTTTAGTTCTTTCATCACTCGCAGATATTTCAAGAGCATTTTCCTTTCGATTTTCGGCTACTTTTCATCGTTCAACTCATTTTCTTAGCCAATAGCAACTTCTCTTATTTTCTTACTGCTTCTCGAACCGAAAAAATTTCTTTTCATCATTTACTTTTTCTCTAACGTTCAGTACGACAGGTAAATCGACTCTATTGCTATCCAAGACACGTTTTCAGTCTCTCTATTTACACACATTACACTTATCACAAAGATAAATCTTGGAGACTAAACGGAAGTAAAACTGAGATATAAATTATTAACTGTGAGCTTCTGGCCCTCTCTTTTGTAGTCCAGTTTATGTGGTGAAAAGAAAGAAATGTGTTTATTCCGTGTCGTTTTCTTTTTCTAATTGAAGGTGGGAAGGGTGATTCGGGATTTTTGTACATTTATAAATACAATGTAATTTAAGAAATTATTTTTTTCTATAACTTGAAATATACATTTTCGCGAGTAATGAGTTGTTTTATTCGCTTTTAGTTTTATGTAAATTCATAAATTTAGAAGTTTTGTGTTCTTCTTACGGTAATAAGTGGAACCTATCATGTAAGCTTCAGTATAAATCAGAGATTGAGTTTGGCGAATAATTTTGTTACCAGAATTATCTCTTATTTTTCCATGTCTTTTAACATATAATATTTGTATTTTTAAAGAAAATTCAATCAAATTTAATAAAGTACGAAGAGGAGATTATGAATAAGTAACTCGCACAAAAAATAACAGTTTACTTTACCAGTAAACTGCCCAATTCATAGAGAGTCTTAGGAAATGGGAATTTAGAAACTGCTATAACTTTTTCAAGCAATGGCAAAATACCCATCTTGCGAATCAAATACTTGGGAAAGGACAATTTAGAGGGACCCAAAATATACTTTCGGAGGTTTAAAACAAAGCGACATCGATGATATCGTTGTAAATCGTGTTTCAAGTCAAGCAAAAGTGTATACTAATCTTCATGGGAGACTATAATGTCGTCTAGCCATTCACAACATAACTTTACCTATAAAGCGCTGAAGAGTTTGGCCAGCATTCATTACAGGCTAAAATTCGTAATACCAGAAACAATCATGGGAGGCAGAGAATCAAAAACACATAAAACTTTTAGGTTCAAGAAGGTTTCGAACCTTGTGCAGTTCAACTCTACCAACGTTTCTGTCTTCGTTGGACATTCTATTTACTTACTGAAACCGGTCAACAATATATTGTCTTCTTTTTCATGGATCGTGATAGAAGCCACAAAATGTTTCAGTGGCACAAAAGAAATGGAAATTCTAAATTTCAAATCGCATTTATTTTAAAACTTGCTATACAACGGATAATCATCAAAGATACGAAAAAGTAAAACAAAATGCCATATTTTTTTAAATGAGGGCAATAGAATTAAAATGAAAATAAATATAATAATAACAAGTATCTAATATAGAAAAGGTATTTACAAAAAAAAATTAAATATTGGGTGAGCTAATAATTCGGCCACTACACTTGCAAAAACAAGGAATTTGTAATGCAAAAATGGGAATGAAAAATAAGGCTAGCTTCTATAGCAACAGATAAATCCCACTTAAGGGGGCACCTCAAATACGGGGATGAGAAACTGCCATATAGGGCAGGGTCTCGCTTCCTGATGAGATATAGTAATGGTGGCTCTTAGGGCCCATCTCCGAGGAGCGTCGTACCCCGTTAAAATGGGGGGGGGGCGTTGCATGAGCTGCTCGTAATAGGATTTGTAATGCGGGGCCACCTGTCCGATTTTTGTAGTGGCGGCCGGTTATTCAAAGTAAACCTCGTTCGCAAGGCAGGGGGATGATGACTTGTGTGCAATAAAAGCAGATAAATTAAGATTTTACTTGTTTACCGACCATACACTTTGCACTGACATTATGTGTAATATTTCTAGTGTTAGAAAGCGGCCTTTTGGTAAGATAAAATTTGTTGAATGAACACGTTTAATATTAAAATCGAATGAAAGATAAAGTTTAGTTTTAAAAATCTCTAAAATATTTTTTCAAACGTCCATTTAATATAACATCCCATTTAGTATCTAAAAACATAATTACTTAATTGATTTTTCTTTTGCCCTAATTTTTGGAAATATATTCACTTCGATAAGTGGGCAGTTCACATTTTAAAATGAAATCAAGATTGCTAACTAATTAACAAAGAAACGAAAATTTCGAAATCAATAAATCACTCTTAAAATGTTCCATTTCGGACAAAATTCCACCAATCTGCAATAATAAATCCATATCTCAACCCAGATCTTTGAACATCTGCGGAATCAATTAACATCTAATATAAAAGATACATATCTTATGCACAGTGTTTGGCAGACGGTGGATGCAGAGACGTAAATGATCAATCATAAGTCACCCGAGTCGCACATCTCCACACATCCTTATTACGATTCCATACCGAACACAAAAAAGTACAATTGTGAATCCACACTTTATTAATCAAGGTAAAAATATACATATGGAGAGTGTTTAACAGGACGCAGTCGGAAGCGTACGCAGATTAATTACATACTTCGAGAGTCAAAGATATGGCATGCTAATAAATGGCAATGTGAACATCTCATCAGTAATTTTCATCCCACATCTCACTTGCAAATGATGTCATCACAAAGGGAAATATGAGGGCTTGTTGTGGAGCGATTTCTCATGATACGTGGTATTACACCTTGCAAAAGTTCAAATATCTGAAGTTCAAAAATGGATATTATTCTTCGGATGGAGGAATTTAAAATTAATTGAAGGTTAGAAAGCAGCTGATTAGGCAGTTGGCATTTCATTCAATATCATGCTCTTTGATGTTTGAATCAATGCAGATACTTGTCCAGAATTCCATATAAACCTATAAAACTATGGATAAAAACATTTTCTTCCAAGATATGGATTATAGTTATGGAAATATTTGTGTACCAATCAACCGTATTTCGAGATGTATGCTTTAAATTTATATTTGACTCAACAAAATTAAGATATTACTTCAGTAAGCAATATATGCTTTATTTGGGATATAAATTAATACTTATTGAAAAAACCTTTCGAAAAATTTATCTCTGAGCTAAAACAAGATTTATTATAAAGTCTTCTAAAGATGTTTTAAATAATCTCAAACTAAATTCGAGAATATTAAATAAAGCTGAATGATTTTATTCCTGACTTTTGTAGAAAATTTGTTAATTTTGTTTAATTTGAAAATTGCAATCTAAAGAACCTAAACAAATATTTCACAGAATGCTCTAACATTGCATTGCAATTAACATAAAAGAAAAAAATTCAGAATATCGTTTTGATTTTTTTGCACTCATGATTTTAAGAAAAATTAAAGTTATTAATTGATTCTCAGGAGTAATTAAGATATAATTCATTATAACAATAATATATTCATCAATTATAATTATAATATAAATCATTATACAATAATTAAAAATGATCATTCGAATACGAAGAAATTACAAACACTTTCCATATTTTTTATCAAACATTTTTAAAAATATATTATAAAAATCTAAATACTGCAATTTATTATTTTTAAAATATATTGACTCTGAGATTCTTCTGATTAATTAAATTGAAAATATTACTCATTATAATTTAACAAATAAGATTGGTATGAAAGAGTTTTTTGGAAATCCCTGCAATTTCAAAGTAGTAAAATACAACTTACATTCAAAAATTCTTTTTAAGATGAAAAAGTGCTCAAAGATAGATAAAATGATGAGTTTACGAGTTAATTTAATTATTAGTTTAATTATGAGCGAAAATGATATTCTATCAGTGCATTCAGAAAAATTATGAACTTTTGAAGACTTTTCTGCCTAATGAAGACTGGCAAAGTCATTTCAATTTTTACTTTAATTAAATAAATTTTAATTAGTCCTCAGGGAATTGTATGCGTACATCGAAACTACTCCACAAAAGTAACCGAAAATTATTTTACAGGCAAATATTACTTCATTTACTAAAAAGCTTATACATTAAAATTCTTCGATCTCCCAGAAAAGTTACAGTGAAGGAAAGATAATTGTACTCTTCGATGATAAGTAAAAAACTCCTATTTAAACCATCTAAATTAGTCATTTAGAATAATTACAAAACTTTAACTGACTTCAAAACATATGTAATAAGCTTGTGTTTTATTTCTTTCACGTTTATCTTCATTAGGAATGAATTTTCTTTTTCTGCAACTGTGAGTGTGAATTAGATGCTATTTTGGATTTCCATGACAGTATAGTGAAATGAAATTTAGAAAACTTAAATAACAGAAAAAATAAAGTGAGTTATCTATTTGAGTAAAAGTTTAAATATATTTATATTATATTAATAATAAAATAATATTTTATATATAAAAACATTAGGGAATAAATAATACATTGCATTCCAAAAGGTTTTTACGATCATTAAACAGAGTCTTCATAATCATAGTTTATAAATTCAGAGCAGTCTATAACTGTAAGTTATCTTCAGAAAGTCACGGAACTGAAATATTTAATAACTTTACTTCTTGATTCTTAAATTTGAGTAAAATTCATATAGTTAAATTTGAAGAGAAAAAATCAATAATATAAAAAATTCATGAGCATAATTATATACTAAACAGTCATTTCAATGAATTTTCTATCACCTTTATATATTATAAAATCGCGTTCGTCTATTTTGTTTTATGTTAAGCCTATTATCAGTTTAACAGACAGTAATAATGCACTTGAAAATGTCATTTTCGAGAATTTTTATACGATAATATGTTTAATTTTTGCATCCCTTCACACCTAACATGTTTTGAAGAGTAGTTTCCGGAGAAACTTGAAAATAAGTTTGAGCATTTTTTCATGATTTTATTTTCCTTCCCTTTTCTATAAGTTGAAGTTCTGATTCCTAAAAACTTTCATGATTTGCCTATTTTGCTTCTCTGTGTCCCAGCATTATAAATTGAAACGTGAGATGATGCCACTGGGGTTTGAAATGTATACTTTTTCTATAATAATTCTAACTTTTCGATTGTTTATTTTAACGTGATAAAGTCTCGAGTTTTAAAAGAATTATTAAACAAATATTACCAAAAAGTTGGAAATATTTCACCAAAATAGCCTTTTCTATTTTCCATTGTTCTTAACTTTAATATAATAACGCTATGAAAATTATTGCGATATTATCAGATAATTTTTAAATCTTGTTCAGAAAATTTATTGTCTTTTTTACATGGTTTATATAATTTTTTGATTAGAATGAAGCATTTGATGATAGTTTTATGAAATAGATAAATGTTTTGTACAATTTTGTGCTAATCGGGGATTGCTTTACGACCTTGTTATATAAATAAAATACTTTTCCAAGTAAAAAAGTCAGCAAAAACCTTTAAAAAAACCTTCAGGGAAACTGCAGGCATTTCGGACAAAAAAACACTGCATCTTACCTGCATATTTCTGTCCGAAATACTGTCCGAAATGTCCTGAAGATTTTTTTTTGACTTTTTTTCAGATAATCGAGTTATCTGGAATGTCAATTAATTAGCCATCATGATTAATCAAGGCTTAATTATTAATTTCAATTAATTTAATGAACTAATTTTTAATTGAACTTCCTTGTACGACAAAACTTCAAATTCCCCCGAATCGGGGATCGAACCGGCGTTCCTAGAGTTGGCAAGCAAGCGCGCTATCCCCTATACCCGACAGGACTTTGAAAAGGTGGGGTCAAATAATTTACTTAAGTTTTAACTTTGCTCTCTAGTACCGCATCTAGTGGTGTAAAAATCAACTATTGCCAGAATACGTAATGTGTTCTAAAGTTAGCTTATCTGAGTGACAACAGGTTACTGCTACACGTCTAAACAGTTAGACCATGCATGGACGAACGATAGAAAATTATTTCCGAAAAATTTCTTTCTTAGTTTAATATTTTTAGAATGCTTAATATGTTTTTAAATTTATTTATGATGTTTAATGCGATATTTCACAAATAAATACTTTTTCGTTTATTTCTTTGTCTTAAACAAAAAGGTTTTTTTTTAATTTGTCAGTTTTCCTACGAAACGATATATATATATATATATATATATATATATATATATATATATATATATAAATTTTTTTTCTATTCAAAAGTAAATCAAGATTTGCACTACACTGAAAAGAAGAATTTATTATGTTTATTACAGATTAAAATTTCTTATCATCGTGTTTCATATGGAAAATGCTTGATTCTGAAACGAATGAAATTAAGTTCGTTTCGCAAAATTTTAAAAGTTACGTTTTTCTTCAAATATATCTTTTTTATATATTAAACTCTAGTTCTCTCCTCTTCCCTCTTCCCTCTTCTCTCTATCCAATCCTACTTCAAGCTGTTTGAATCCGAGTTAAATACCATATTATATAAAACTGTATGAAACAGAAATAAAATAAAAAAAACATTCATGTTTCATGCATCAAAAGCAATTTTAAGTTTTCTTGAATATACCTGAAGTAAAATCTGCTTTAAAAAGTCTGCTAAGTCATTGAAGGTAAATTAAAGTCTATAAACTTGTTGAAAAAATAAAACCTTAAAAATCTCTGTACATTTCTCGAAGGAAACCTGCAGCTTTTATTTTCCTTTAAAATACCTGTAGAGATCTTCAAAATATCTTGATGATAATTTATAAGTCTTAAAAAGCCTGCATGAAACCTTTAAATAAACTGTAGAATTCCTGAGGGAAACCTGCAGTTTTCGTTTTCCTTCAAAATCCCTGTAGAAAACTTCAAAATACATGTAAAATCTCATTTTTTTTTTAAAGTTTTTTGCTTACATTTTGCTTTCTCAGATACCAGAATTCTGGTATCTGATTTGGGAAGAAATTTTAGTTGCAATTTGCGCAAGACATATATAGCTCTAAACCCTTTAGGTAGGCGTGGACTATGTACATACATTTGGATTATTATATAGTATCAAAAAATAGTGCTATTACTTATCCAGGCTGTTCATTTATACGCTTGAGATTATGTTAATTTCGTTTCAATAAAATTGTGTTCCTTGAGAACTTTGTTAAAGAGATAGTCTGAAGTCTGATAGTCTGATAGCATAGTGAAGATTTTTCTTAACAGGACACAGCAACTATCTATTTTATATGTATGTGAATATTAGGAATAAAGGGAAGTTATATAAAGTCATCTGTATTTTTTACTTTAACAGTGACTGATCCTAGTCCATTTTATGGCATAAAAATTAAAAGACGAAACTTTTTCTCCGTTTTAGTCCAATTAAAATTTGTATACTGACGAAACTATTCATACAAGATAATGACAAATAATTTTTGATACAAATTACGAGAGTCTGAAAAAGGCCAGATTCGAACAAACATAAAATATCCCTTTTTGCAAAAGGTTTGCTTAAATTTTGTTTAGAATTATTTAGGTGCTGTTCAATATTCCCTCTAAATCTGTAAGCAACATTGAAGTGCGAGGATGATTACACAATATACATTATTGAATAATCAGAATTTGAAGTTTATGAAGTTATATTAGAGCTTGCATCAGCAATTAAAGAAATGAGCACCGCCTTCTAATTCGAAATGTTAAAAACTTTCGAAGATAATTATTAAATGGAAAAGTGAGAATAGAATTTAATTCTTACACAACAGTCATTAGAAAGTGACGAAACAGCTTCCTCTTTCACAGAAAAGCTTCTGCTAAGGAAGGGAAACAATATAAATAATAGAAATAAGCAATCCTAAAATCTAATTGTTTTAAATGATCTAATTGAGTTTTCTTAGTAAATAATGACCTTTAAAAATATTTAAATTATAATTATTTGATATTTGGAGTTTGAACGAAGGAGGAATTTTAGTTATTATTTTTATTTTCTTTCTTTGCGTCATTTTAGAATTTAACCGAGGTTAATGTAGTTAAAAGGTTTTTGAGAAATTCAAGCGTTTAAAATATATTGAAATTATGGGATCAAAGAATACTCTTAACGTTTTCATACGAATGAAGCTTCAAAATATTTGCAATATAGATAAATTTTATATACGAGAAAGAAATAATTTACCAGAAAAAAAGCAAAAGAATGTCTAGACAAAATCTTGTGAAAACAATTTTTCGAGGAAAGAATGTGTTTTATAACGCCCTTGAGTGTTTTATTTTCACTGAGTTATTTTAGTTGAGTCAATTAAACCATTACCTCTTTTTATAGTAACAAATCACACATACTCACTAAATTCTTGTAAATACTTCATCAGCTTTTTCAAAATAAATGTTAAAAAAGACTGTTGTAAAGGATAAAGAGATAGAATGAAAGAAGAAATTGAAAGTAATGAAACAGCAAAAGTCTTTAGTAAAAAGTTCCAATAAGAATATAAAGCAATATAAATAATAAAAACAAAGATTTCTAAAATCAAATTATCTGAATTTTCTTGTGAATAAGGATCTTTCAAACTATAAGGAATTTATAATAATTTGGTTCCTAAATTTAAAGAAAGATAAACTAAATTTATTACATTTAAATTTTCTTACATTCATCTTGATAGTTAAATATTTTACGCTAAGCTTATTTAGAATTTTTTTTAGAAATTTAATTATATAAATAAAAAAAAGTTGAGTTCAAAGCTTAAGACACGTATTTTTCTTTTAATAAGCTTCAAAGGACTTTTAATATAGATTATTTTTATACGTGAATAAGAAATAATTTGCGAAAGACCAAGCAAAAGAATGACGAAATACAAAAACTCTCCTCAATTAATTATTTCATTACAAACACAAACAACTTTTACAATAACAAATCAAAGAACTTTACTAAATTTCTGTATAAAATGTATATATTGTTTAATTTCTATGGAGTAGGAGTAAGACTGAAGACGATAAATTTAGAGCAACTGACAACTGAATTCATAACTTATCTTTAATGTTAATTTAAATACAAAATCACATTAATAAATTGTACATAAATTACATAATTGACCTGTAAAGCAATTCAAAACGTGTTTCTGTGTTAATTATTTAGGCTTATTATTACAAATATTATTATTTATTATAAATGTGGAAGCTGTGTAGTGAATACATGTAATAGATATTATAATTTATGTTCCAGATTTTGAAGGATTGAGAAGCGCCGTTTAACCCCCTGATTCCTAAAGCCATCAAATAAAGGGACCTCAAAATACGGGAACGTGCGAGCCCCTCTATCAAAGATAAGAGAAATTCAATTTCCCTCCCTCAAAAACCACAATGACAGCTGGCATTGTCCGAATTGTAAGAAAACTCCCATATTCCCCAAACACATCTGGGCGAGTTACTCTAAAGAAGAAAGCTGTGAAATCAATCACACTTTAGGAAAGGGGGGTGGACATTTCAGAGTGACGTTCGGACGTTTCGGACGGCCATCGTCTTTTGCTTGAAGGGACGTATGGGACGATCCCGTATCGACAGAGTTAAAGAGAAAAGATATGTTAGCACATGAATATAATCTATTAACTTATATTTAAACTGCAGATCCTTATAACCATTGTTTCAAATTCTCATTGGATTCAGTAGTCATAAATCCCCTCAATCTTAAAATGCTTATACGATGTTATAACGATGATAAAAAAGAGGCTTCTCATCATATCTTATCTTGAATTTTTCAAACAGAAATCACCAAATAAACAGAAGTGCTCTCTTGTCGACTTTCTTGTCTACTCCAACAGTATAAGGATGTTTCCAATAATAAGTGGTCTCAAATGATTTCACCTCTTCATTATGAAGTAAGACATTCTAGCCCAGAATTAACAAAAATAATTAAATAATATCCAAAATTATCTTTTTCAGTGACGTTTTATTGGTGTTGTTTTTTGTTCTAGAGATTTTTGATGACTGATGGAAAATAGCAGCAACTATTATCAATGAAAACGAATTTCACGCTGTTTTGAAATTAATCCAATAATCCAGCATTTCGTGATTGTCACGCTATTTTTCTCATAAAATTTAACATTAAAATATCTGGCATTGTTAAAAAATATCTTACATTCATTTCATAAAACACATTTTTTTTTTTTTGCAAAAAAATATTTTGTAATATTTTCATTCAATATAAGTTCTCTCATTCAAGAAATTAGCCACAGAGCGAACATCTTATGCAAATTTTTCCTTGGATGTCCATCCCTACGAACATTAAAATGAATTGAATTACCAAAATAAATGTAGTAATTTGCTGGAAAATGAGCACAAAATGCATGACGTTTTTGCTAAACTTGGCCCTTTTAATATAATTTCATTATACAGTGGGAAAAAAATCAAGTATACAAAAAATGCTTCTTCATATTGACAGATTTTGTTCAAAAAGTTATACGAATTTACGATTTTAATGTAAAATAGAGAAAAAATAAGAAATCCACGTTTCGATGCTGAATACATGAAGAAATGTACGTTCATTTAATTTTAAAGAACTGATGTTATGGATTATTCGTTGCTTTGATTGCTCTTGAAATAAAAGTTACTGATTTGAAGAAATAACTAACATTTTTTGCATATACAATGGGTATTTATATAATACCCATTATATATATCATGTGTATATACCAGTATATGGTATATAATAAAAATAAGCATGTGATATGTAATGAAAATAATATTCACGATTTATTTATATAAAAATTTTCATTCAATGCTTATCCTTTTCTTAAATAAAGTTGAAAAAAATATTCTTCAAATTATACTATTTTTCACAGATTTAATGAAAATTTATTCCTAATTTTAATAATCACTTTTATGAAAATCTAACTTGTTAACTTGTTTCTAGCATTAAATGCAATATTTTGTTTCTTAATTTACAAATAATATATCTCTGTTTGAGGCAATTAAATTATCTTATTTTATGGGAGAACTAGTAATAAAAATACAGATTCAAGGCAGATAAAAATTTAAAAAATATAAGAACATAATATATTTTAAATAAATTCCTTTATGTGGAAAATGAGACAAGGCAAAAATATATTCCTTAAAAAAATTTTAGAAATGGAATGTAGCTAGAATCCATTAATATTAGACAAAAATCAAAAGAAATTGCAAGAGCGTAACAATTAAATATTATTGCTTAGTTAAGCAAAATAACAGACAACCTTTGTTAAGAACAATATTTTCGTAGACTAGAGAATGCAGATGAAATTTCACAGCTTGAATATTTGCAAAATTTCTAAAATGATTTAACAAAAGTTTTCCAACCAAAGAATTCCATTCTTCTCCTAAGCTTTCATAATCATAAGCAGATACAAGCGATCTGCGAACAGATTCTGTTGGCATTCGTATATTAGAAAAGTAATAAAAATTTGTTCTTTTCTGAAAATAAAATATGTGTTTGGAACATTTTGACATAGAAGAATGCTTTTTGAACACAACACTTTTCTTGAGTAATTTTCGTTAATGTTTACGAAGCTTGTTTGTGTCAGATTTAACTTATAGTTTGGAGAAATCAATCAATAATGAAAAATTAAATATATAAAATCCCACTCTTCTCTATAAATTACTTAGAAGAAACAGATAAAAACTCTTTTAAAAAATTCCATAGAATTGATCTATACATTAAAAGCATGGATCCTTACAATCTGCAAAAAAACAATGAGGCATAATGTCCACCGTAGCCCTACACGTGCACAGGATGACGAAATGTTGGCAGCAACTAAAAGTTTTGTAATTTATTAGGCAGATTTTAGCTCCGTTTTGTTCCCTTGTCATGTTGATATATTACGAACTGTCCTCGAAACAAGTAAAAGTAGGAAACACGTCTCGTATAGCAAGAGAGGTTCACGTTAGTCGCTAAAGAAATAGAATTATGAAAAAGAAGGATTGGTTTTCTATTTGAAAAGCAAGAACCATCTGACGAAAAGCTGTTATTGGATGAGGAGATGAGTCACGCGGGAAAAAGTTGCCGAAAACGAAAAGAGAAAAGCTCTCGAAATGGATTTTTCCTGGAATCATAAAAGGTCTAGTCTTGTTTTCCTTTCTAAATGTTATTGCTTTTACAGTGTTTTTACTGTTTGTCTGCCGTTTCTTCAGATACTCAGTATGGATTATTTTTTTTATCTGCTGTTAAGATTTCTTTGCTGCCCTTTCGTGATACTGATGATAATACCAAAACTTTACACTTTTAAAAGAAAAAACAAATTTTACCGGTAAGCTATTTCTAACGCTATGCAACGTATTTACAGGATATTCTTTTGATGAAAAGAAATGTAATTATTAAAGTTAGTTTGGTAATCTAAGAACTAATCCAGTGAATGAAGTATATAATAAGTTGCTAATATAAATTACTTTTATGAATGAAGTTAAATTGCTTTTTAATCCCTTGGGATAAATACCTCTAAATAATCTTAAAACAAAAGAGAAATATTAAATACGTTGCTCTTATTAGATTCATGCGTTTTTGTGCTCAATATTTCTTTTAATAAATGCGCAAATAATTGCAAATTTAAGCCTTTATGGCAGTATGTACAGTGAAACCTCGCATGATGAGCACCTTTCATAACAAGTAATTCGCCTAGCAAGAAAAATAAATTATAAAAAATGACTCGCTTAACAAGCAACGTTTCGGATATCAAGTGACGAGGAGAAGGAAGTACCGGATTGTGAGCTTGCTAGATCAGTCCTTGAATTAGAACTCATTCCGCTAGTATCTTATTGTCGCTTATGATCACTTGTATTCCGAGGTAATATTTGTGAATTTTTTGTGGAAAGTTTATGGAAATAACTCTTGCAAAAGTGACACGAAAGAAAAGCTGCAAAAAGACAGCCATAAGAGAAGAAAAATTACTGTAGAAATGTAACGCAAAATAATTGAAACCTGACATCGAGGTGTGAGCGTGGCTGATCAACTACGCACTTACAATTGGTCTACATCAACGATTTAAACTATCCTCAAGAACAAGAACACGATCGAGGAGATAGATGCTTCTAAGGGAGTGACAAGAATATCTACACAACGGTTACGTATTCTTGACGATATTTGAGAACTCAGATGAAGTTGATTCACGTTTCTTAACAATATTATGTATAGTTTTCTTTGGATAAACGTGAAACCAAATTTTTTATTGGTAATTTTTTTCGGCAAGGAACGCATTATTGTATTTTACATTAATTTATACAGGAAAAACAGTTTCGCTTAACAAGTGCTCCACAATACGAGTAAGCTTCTGGAACAAATTATGCTCGTTAAGAGAGGTTCCATTGTATTTATTTTTGATTTGGATTTTAATTAGTTTGCGATTGTTTCTTTTATTCATGGGGAATAACATTTAAATCGACAAACTTTTTTCTATATTTTACCTACTTCTATTCATAATTAGTAAAGTACTCGCAATAATCAGGCGAATTTTCGAAAACCATTCACAATTTCAAAATGAAATTCACTCACCAAGTTAAATTCGTTTTGTATTAGACAGTTACAATAATTACAACATAAGGAAAGTAAATAAAAATAAGAAATAAGGATAAAGAATTCACAACTTTGGGCACAGCTACACTGTAAAAAATATCCGTTTTTTTACCGGACTTTTTCCGTATATTTGACGGTTTAAAGCTGTTTTGTTGACAAAACGGTTTTTCACCGTTTTCCGCTCCAGCCATAAACGGTTTAAAACCGGCAGTTCAAATTCTATTTTTCGTCATACGGTATTGTTTTCCGTACGATAACTTTCCCTTTTCTTAAATGTAATTTTATTGCATTCATTTCATGTTTTTAATAGGGTTCCATCTCCGCTATTGTTTACACATGTTGCAGTAACCTGTTGTCACTCATGAAAGCTAACCTTAAAACACTTGTTCTGGCAATAGTTGATATTTACACCACTAAGTGGCGCCACTAGAGCTATAGTGACTTTAAAACTCAAATAGATTATTTTTACTTCTTTTATTCTTTTATTTTTTTTATGAAGTCTCTGGTGGTCTAGTGGTTACAACGACTGCATTTTATTTCTATGAACGCGGTTTCGATCCCCGGCTCGGAGGTGTTAGACGTTTTGTCACCATCTTGCATCGATATCGTCCAAGTAAGTTCAATTAAAAATTATATTAATTAAACTAATTGAAATTAATAATTAAGCCTTGATTAAAAAATATTCCTAATTGACAATATACATCAACACATTTCAACTCAACTCGAACAGAAGGAGAAAAACAACTCAACCCAGTCGATGACGTCAATTACTTCGATGACTTAATTTTTACGGAGAAAACTTGATTTCATACGGTAAAAACCGTTGTGACTACGGATTTACTTCGTAACTTTTACGGTTTTGCACAACCAACCCAGCTGCCAGTTTAAAACCGTAAATTTTACGGGATTTTTTTTTACAGTGTATCTGATAGATCGGGATTCTGGTTTACGGACTTTAAAAGTAGGGTACTGAAGTCAAAATTTCGTTATTCCCATTTCTCGAAGGTCCATGAGGGTAGTGAAAACGGCGCGTTTACTATTGCCATCTGATTTGAAGTAGGAACGCAAAATATGCCCATATAATCTAAAATACTGAGATAGAGGTCTCAGAACTATGTATTTTAATGAAATAAAACTTCTAAAATGAAATATATAGACACTCGGTTAAAGAGAGGCAAGTATTTCAGCTTTAAATATTTGATATCTAATTTTTCAGATTTTAAAAAAATCTTATTCGCATTGATGTTTACAAACACAGCTCAAACGTTTTATAGCAATGTAGGAATTTAAATATCTAAAAGAAAAATCAGCAGAAATTTAAAACAAATTTTTGATGGTATGTCCTAAGAGTTTCTCACCACCAATAAATTCGGATTCCTATTTCTTGCACGAAACTTTTTACTTCCACTTTTTAAAAATGAAGAAAACACATATCCAAAAGAAATGTTAATTAATTCCCGGTTACTTATGAGTTAATAAGATTTTTACTTATCTTAAGTGACGTGAAAGCACTGATATATTGATAACAAAAAAAAGAATTAGAGCAATCTGTTGATACCCGGATGCATCCAATGCTCACGTGACTCCAAGAACGTGTAGCGGGGGGCTGAGAGTCGTGAGCAATCTGTTGATCACGATCACGAAGTTCCGTTGCTGAACCGTGATGTGCTCTTATTACTGTCTTGATGTTTTTTTCCTGTGTCTGTGTTAAGAAATGTGTGTTTGATAATCCCTGGTCTTATTTCTTCCACTGCGCCTCTGCCCACTCATTTAACCTAACACAATCAGCTGACAGCATAGAGTAATTTGATTAATTCATAAACAACAGCAATGGAAATGAAATCTTTTCTCAACTATAAATCGTGTAAAGACGGCTCACATCGACAGAAATAAACTATTTATAAAGTTTCATTTCCTTTCTCGGCTGTAAAGTTTTCATATTATTAACAGTGTCAGGAGCCCAATGAAATCTAAACGGTAGATACGAAACAAAAAAGTATATAATTCATAGTTAACGATATATATCATAGTCAAAGCATGATTACATATGGAAAAAGTTATTTTCAAGCATTTTCCTAGTGATTTTCGGTTTTATTCACACGCAATTCACTTTCTGATCCGCCAATAACTTTTATTTGATGCTTCTTGCATTTTTAATAAAAACTGTTCAGTGTTTTTCATTATTCAGTTTCCCTCCAGCGTCTACCACGAATAGAAAATCGACTCTTTTCTTATCCAAACACGTTTCTATTTTCTCAGTTGCGATGGCCGTACAAAACACTACAAATATGGAATTAAAAATTTGGTTAAAAAACATAAGAAAGGCGCAGTTCGAGTCCGTGCCGTAGATTTTTCGTCAGAACGTCGGGATAAAATCATAAAAGAAGTATTTGGTACTAATATGTAATTTAATTATCAGTCTCTTTAATATAATATTTAAACAGATTAATATAATGGTTACCGAATATAAAAATCACAAGCTACCACAGACCCTTGCTACATGCGCTAAACTTGTGATTTATCTACACTGTAACAATTATACTATTCTGTGTAAATTTCGTATTCAAGAGATTGATAAATAAATTACAGATTAACACGAAATACTTGTCTTATGATTTTATCCCGACGTTTTCACGAAAAATCTACGTCGCGGACCCGAACTGCACCTTTCTTATATTTTATTTGGAGTAGCTTTTGCTGGCGTCATCCATTGACAGTATATAGTACTACATTTCGCGTGTGCGCAGCAAAACATTATTTACAACAAATGCTCATATTTCCCGTAATATTCAAGTTTTCGAATTCAAATTTTAATACAATGTTTCTTTTACGTATTGCCAAGTATTCTGTAAGTATTGTACAATTCGAAAGAAATTTCGGCATGTTATAGCCAAAAAACATGTGGAGTTTGAAATTTTCAATTTAATACCGATTTTTACTTATATTCTGACAAATATTTTTATTTTCTCACTTTGGGTCCTCAAGCTCTTTAAACTGACACCAGAATAAACCTCTTAAATAAACCCGTTTCTTCGCTACACTTATTTATAACTTTACATAAAGCTAATTCATAACAATCACGCGCATACGCCTACAATGGTACGGTGACGTCACAGGCAAAACACTACTATGCGAAAGACTCTTAAAGATGTGATCTATCCGTTGTGGAGTCAACCATTCTTTTCGCATTATTAATCTCATAGTTATTAACGATTAAAATCGGACGGTATTATGTCACACAAAAAGTTCGACCGACTATCACTGTAACGAGCGGAAAAACGTTTCCTCGTCAAAAAAATTTAAACTGTGAGTTGCTGAGCCTTTTTTATTGTCTGTATCATATGCATGGAGGATTGTAGTTTTGAGGGATAGGAGGGAACTCGTACTTTTAATGCATGTTTCAATCCAAGGTAATCAGTGAAAGAGTAACTTCGATAACTTCACAATAATATCAAGAATATTAAGAGACGCCTGATTAATCCAGGGCAAAAATATTTCCCACTAGAAACTTAAGTGCACTGGACTATAAAATATTTAATTTTATATATCATAAAATATAAATCTTCAATTTTCAATCGGTATTGATTAACTTAATGTGTCTTTTTCACAACTTTAAAATTCATCGTATAAATCTCATATTTTCATTTAAGGCATTAAAGCCGAAGTCAACCGTGTCCCAACAACCTATGCAAAATTATAATCATTTTCATGTAAAGCGTAAAGTGGAGCCGAAGTCTCATTCATTATTATCATTATTGTAATTAGGAAGAATATTTTACTTAGATATCTTTATTAAAGTGTACTCGTAAATATGATTTTTTTTGTACTCGAACTGAACTGTGAGAGCGTCTGAAGCAGGATTAATAGCTTAGAGGAAGGGGCGGAGGTTATATGTTTATAAACGTATCTGTTTGAATTTTACATTTGAGATCTCATTTTTGCTAGCATTTGCAGAGGTAATAATACTGTTTATGTAAAACTTCGAATTTCGTCCAGTTGGAAGTCAATTATAATAATTGCAGGAAACAATTGCTGTAAATTAAACCAGAGGGAGTAGTCTCCCCTAAACTTTCTCGTATACTTCTAACACCTGTAAGGGAAAAAATAAGCTAAAACCCGTAACGCAGTGCAGATAAAAATTAAGCGAAATTAAGTCATTCGAATCTCCTCTATTCCCAGAACGCAACAAGTTTCTCGTAAAAACGACAAAATAAACGGAGATAAAATAATACGAGCAGGATCAGAATTCGCTATAAGGGAGAAAAAGGACCCAAAAAGGAAGACAAAAGCTCCAAGCGTGAGTCATTAAACCTCTGAATATCATGCACAGAGATTGCTTCCAGTACGCATGCGCGTGGTGATGAGGATTCGTTTCAAAAGTAAAAAAAATGAATATGCAATTTGAACACATCTTTTTTAACATATTGAGATGAAAATTGGGCACAGATCTATAATTAATGTTAGTATCCGTGATACCAGGTTTTATTTATCTAAGCCAAAGGGCCTATGAGATATAATTTTTACAAGAATGCGATTATACAGATCGACATACAGTCAACTCTTTGACGGAGTTGGCCCAAACTTTTATACGGACGTACATTCCTGACGATAAAACTGTGTACCAAATTTTATCCATATAGCTATTCAAGTTTTTGAGTTATAGTGTTCGCATGACCGCTGACATACAGACTTCCTGTTGACGCATTTTTTTCCAAAATTTGATAGAAACCTACAAATTATGTTTAAAGACCACATACCAAATTTCTTCCCTGTAGCTCTAATAGTTTTCGAGTTATCGTGTTCACATACACACAGAGAGACATAATTCCGAAATTGTGTTTTTCGGACGTCTAAAACGTAGAGATTCGTCAAAATCTCGCGTTCGAATTTTAGACGATTACAATACTTTCTCTTTGTATACTTCATATACGAGAAATTAAAAAGAAATTTCCGTCATGAAAAAAATTTAATTTATATATATATTTTCAATTTTTATAATATAATCCTAAATCCTAGATAGTAATATATTTTCGATCTTAATTTTTTTATCGAACTGATATTTATCTCCAATAAAGAACGCTATGAATTATGAACGACAATAAAACAAATACTACAAATATCGTTTTCTGAATTCCAATTCCTTACATTAATTTAAAACTAAAATTTAAAACAAGAAATTAAAACCATAATTTATTTTATAACTAATTTTATAATTACGACATTTAACAGCAATAATTTAAAATGTCTTTTCAGTTCGTGATTTTTAAGATTTGGTATAATTATCAGTATTGTGAAAAATATCAGAATCATGCAGAAATCTGAGGTACAGATAAAAAATATGACAACAGGAAAACTCTTATAGCTGTGAAATACAGCGCACGAAAAGTAAAAAAGATCGAAAAGAGCAAGAAAAGAAAAACAAGAGCGCAGAAAAATCCATTTCAAGAACATTTTCCTTTCGGTTTTCGGCGGTTGCCGCGCGAATCATCTGCTCATCCAATAACAGCTTTCATTCGGATGCGAAAAATCTCTCTTCTTTTATAATTCTCTTCTTTTTCGTCGGCGACTAGCACGAATAGTTCATCGATCCTTTTGCTATCCAAGACACGTTTTTCAGTTTCCCCGTTTTGATGACCGTACAAAATACAGTCACACGTCCAAGAGACTAAACGGAACTAAAAACTGGGTAATAAATTATCAAACTGTGAGCTGCTGGCATCGTTTTGTCATCCGATTCACGTGCAGAAAAATAATGTTATTATTTATTCCATGTCGTTTTCTTATTTTTCGGTGGAAAGAGTGTGGGACACGTGGATTTAATACATTTTTCATTCCGAGTTTATTTGTTAAATGTTTTTTCACCACTACCTCTTACAAACTAGAGAGCACTGAGAGATATAATTTTCTCTAGATTTTCTTCAATTAATTGAGGCTTCGACTTTTTTTCCATTCCGTAGAAAGAATTTAAGATTGCTATTCGTGCTTCTGTATAATTTAATGGACTAGCTCCGTGACTGATGCACAACGATGGTAGTGTTTTGTCCATAACTAACTCTATGCGTCATGGGGTTTTATAGATAAACTTTAAATATAAGACAAAAGTATAATTTTTGTCTAAAGGGAATATAACAAGAGATGATGAACATTTGGAGAAAATTGTTTTCCCGATTATCAGTACATACAGTGTACTCCCGATTATCCGGGTTAATCACCGGGAGGGATCGCACGGACAATAGAAAAACACGGATCATTCGAAAACTTCTTTTTATTAAAGAAAAAATCAACGTTAGTACAAAAATATAAAAATTACTTACATTTGCTTGCTGTATAACATCAAACTTTTAATTTTCCTTCTAACATTTACTGCTTAAAAAACCTGTAATGCGTCTTTGCTTCTGCTCTTATATATATCGACACATATTTTACGAACCGCAGTAATGTCACCGTAATCAAATCCTTTTTGTCCCATATAATTTAACAAAGTTTCCACAGATTGTAGAGCAGTAGAATGAGAAATTGTATTTTCCTCATTTAGTACATCTTCTGATACCAGCTGATTCTCCATTATCAAGTCTTTGCAGGATTTCCAATTTTTGTTTAACATTTAAAACGTTTCGTTTTCGTTTCACACCACTCATTTTTACCAGTAAAAAATTTCACGCTACTAACTGACGATAAAGCAGAAGCAAAAACTAAAGGAACACTTGCGAAAGTGAAAGAGGACGAAGAAGTTAAAGAATGACGTGTGAGGAAGAAGCGTGTTCATAAGAGAATGGGCTAGCAGGAAGTGGATGATTCATTTCTCGGAAAATTAGGGGTTGAACCGGTAGAGATTTCACGTGGAGGAAGAAAGAAAAAATCTATTCTTAAGCTTCCGCTGTCACGGTTCACTAGTTTCAAGGAATGGATCTCTCGATCGAACATCAACATCGATTTTACATGCATGATTAAGCGTGAAAATGTTTCTCTTTAAATTTTTTGTGACTCAAAGTCCGAAATGAGCACGGATAATAGAGAGTATACTGTATTTCCCATTTTTATCTTACGATTGACGGGTTCTAAAGCTTGAGCAATACCTGGCGGTGATATTTTTAATAACACAAAAAGTGCACTAGCGAAAATCCTGACTTCACTGATAAGAGTACATTGAGAAGCTACCATATTATGCTTACAAATACGTTTTAAAAATCATCAGACCTTAATTACTTCATATTCTTCTAGGTTCTTTCAAATTGTGCTATGAAAAGATAAGCTTCACATTTGCATATTCCTGCCTGCTCTAGTTCTGGAAGCATTGCCTTTTTCACACTGTTAAAAAGCTTAGGCCAGACTAAGTGATAAATCGAAAGTTGTTCTAAAGATGCTCAATAAAATAAAATGCATCTGAAGAATCTTGGGATCAAAGAAATGTCAAATCTATTGATTTATACTTAGTTATCTGCATTTTTAGAAGTACCATTTATTATTTAAAATTAATGCCGATATTTGTTCTTAAAGGAACAATATAAACTAGAACAATTCTAAAGATTATATACGGGCATTTAAATTTCAGAGATGGCAAATCAACAGATATACAGAACTAAGAACGAAAGTTACAGTCACGGTCCTTGCGGAAACACGGCACACACGGAAACATCAAAACCATAGATTGTCATATAATTGTAAATGCTTGAAGCACGTGTACATTAACTATTATCATAAATAATAGCTGCGTCTCAAATGTCTGATGCTCTCACAGCGGGTATACTTTTGGGACAGTCCCAAATTATTGCTTCAGTATCATCATTACGTATCCTCACATAACCTACCATTAGTTATTAAATGTTCTGTATTTTCGCTGGTTTCTTCAATCTTCGGTTCTTCTGCAGAGTTAGAATTTATGATAATTTCAAAAACAAATGCACATAGTTATCAGCGGGCTTAAATAGACACTCGATCACTTCTTGCATGGTTGCAGCACCGAAAGATATTTACGAAGAATAAAAATGCTAATTTACTGTTTATGGACTTTTTCCTTAATCTCAGTTAATCCATTTTAATGAGATGGTAAAATTTCTGGCTTAGTCCCTCTTCTCTCCATGAACGAGAGGCTCGGAACGATTGTAGGAAGTTAATCTGTGGAGTCGATATTTTTTTTCGGAAATAATCTGGGTCTAATTGTAGTAAAGCATAAAGAAAAAAGATGGAATTTGCTGGATACTGTAGGTTGTTTAGAAAGATAAAAGAAATTGTCTAATAACCCTAAATCTGTTTTTGTATCAACTACAACTGAATTTTTGGAGTAATGCCAGTGTGAAGAAACGAGCATAATCTCATTTCGTGTTTCCTTTTTCCCGTTTATTGTCAGATGTATGAACTCACTAATAAGAAAGCACTTTATAGCTCTCTCATGAAATTGTCCGTACGCATATAATATAACGTTTCAGTTTTGGCATTCGGTAATATTTTATTTAGTTTTTAATTTTCACCTTTAGCAAAAGAATCGATGTTTTAATATCTAATTTTAAGTGAATAGCAAAGAAGCAATTCTTCGATTTCTATGTTTGACGACTGAAGTAAAACAATGATCTCATTTAATTTTCGGATCTTCCCTATAGTGTGCCAGACACTCTAATGTTCTATCACTTAAATTAATACCAGAATGTACGATTATAGAGTGCAGATTTCATAAAATAATTTGTTAATATACTGGAGAATGTTTTCATTTACTTAGTCTTTTATGACAATTTACTCATAGAGCACAGAAAATAAAATCTAAAGTAAAATATTTCAAATTAATTGTCAAAGTTGGGAAACAGTAAAAAAAATAATTCAAACTTATGCTATTTTCATTTCATTGATATTATTCGTCATATGATGTGAAATTATTGAATGAATGAATATTTTCCATTGTCATACATGAATATAAAATAATTTTGATGTATAAGGTAACATTCAAAGGCAAACTTTCTAACTGTACCAACAGATGAAATCGAAGACATTATCAACGCCCCTAAGAAAAAAATCGTCTATTAGATAAATACTACTTTTAATTGGATAAATAAATCTTTTAACACCTTAGCTAATGAGAGTCACACATATCTTAAGAAATCAGAACGTAGTCATGATTGCTAACAAACAATTATATAATGAACAAACGATGGCCAAAATAATTAATTTTAAGGTTGATAATCTTGAAACAACACCTTATTTTTGTTTTATTAATGAAGATCTAATACTGTTGGCACTGAACGTACGAAATAATCTGTAGATAGAAATTTTTCTTTCGAAATTGTAATAATTTAGAGTGATAATTCGTATGAATACCAAATGTTCGGGACCTCCATAAAATTTGAAAAGCAGATCAGAAACAACAAAAAATTATACTCAGAATTCAGGGGATACATAAGCTTAATGATAAATTTAATAAAAACTGTTTTTAAAACACACTTAGTAGAATACTAACCGTTTCAAAACCAACGCTTCATTTAGTAGTATACTGAAAAGTATAAGTGTTTTGTTTTTTTGTATCTCTCTCCCCTTTTTTCTTTTATTTATCATTCCTTATTACAGATATTATGAACTCTTGAAATGTATCTTTTCCCAAATCAAACACCAGGTTGCGCCACAGGTATGAATCAATGCTTAATTAAATTAATCGTTTATCTTATAATGAAGTTTCAAAAATAATAAAAGAGTATAATTTCATCGAGAACATGTGGATGCACAAAATTTCAAACTTCAGTACTTCGGAAAATGAAAAAAAATTGATTCCAAAATTCCATCTTCACAAACATGAAAGAAGTCAAGTAAATAGAAGTGTGTAATAAAACCACAATAATAGCAATACAATTTTAAAAAGGAAAAACCATATTCCTTTTATAACTCATTGAAAAAATCTATTTCCAGAATACATTCTTTTCGGCTGCGATGACATTTCCAGCTAAGCATACCCTCCCATACAATAATAGCTTTCTTTTGATGACTCCTACTTCTCGAAACGAAAAACACTCTTTGATTCTTTTTCTAATTCATTTTTTTGTTCTCAGTGTCTAACTCGAGCAGTAAATCGACTCTCTTGCTATCCAAGACACGTCTACCAGTTTCTCCGTTTCGATGGCTGCACAAAATTCAGTTACACGCCCAAGAGACAAAACGGAGCTAAAAACTGAGTAATAAATTATTAAATTGTATGCTGCTGGTCCCTTTTAGTTATCCGATTCACGTGTGGGGAAATTATGCATTTATTCCTCTCCGTTTTCCTTTTTTTTGAGGCGAGTAAAGTAGGATCAGGTATTTAATGCATTTTTCAATCCAAGTTATTTATTCTCTCTATAACCTCGAAGTCATACTAATGCCATTGAAAGGTTGTATTCTCACTAAATCTTTCGGAAATTGTTGAGGTTTGGATTGTTTCCTTTTTTCAAATATTGATAAGTTAAATGTTTTAAGCAGGCTTCTTATACATTAACGGATTTACTTCGCGATTAGTTTTGATTGTTATCTCGTGTATGTTTGGTATTAAATATGATTTTCAAACACAACGCGCAATTAATATTTGCTTTCAGTGTTTAGAATACAATAATTATTTGGCTTCAGTTCCTTATGAAATCAGTCTTCGTATAAGCTCAAATAACCGGAATACTTCTTAACTATTTTTACACGAGTGCATAGGGATGTGGATATACATGCGGGTCTCTGTGAGTGCATCAAATACAAAAGAAATATGAAAAATATTGTCATTTAATTATGTGCCAGCTGAGTGGGATTTTGCTATGACATCCTGTCATCTCAAGAAGATGAGAAGAAGAATTCCACTGCGGTGACATAATAATCATGAATAGCAGGCATAAGCAGAATCTTCGAAATCCATTTACGTAAACGTATCATGAACTCTAAAGCGGAACAAAATAAATAGTAATAAACAGAATCAGGTAAGAAAAAGTATTCATTTAATATACATGTATTATTTTAATCAAAAGTTAGGGATAAAAAATCGTAGTTTTCCAACACAAAAGCTGTACATTCCAAATCATAAGTTAAGTCGTTTGTGGGCTTTCATAAAATTTGAGCGAACAATCCGAACTAATTGTATTTCTTGGATTTACGGTCTTTTCCATTCTAGCTTAAATTTTACGGACACTAAGGGAAGTGTATCAAAAGAATTACCAGCATCATACAAAGATGACAAGTAAAACTTAAAGTAAAACACTATTTGAGAATAATAAAATAGCTTAAAATAGAAATCCAGAGTATGAAATTAAAAGCAGTAACTTTTAAATACTGTTGCGGAAGTCGTCAGCTGGACGTGCGGTAAAAGCAGTCAAACAAGCTGTGTAACTGAGAATGATGATTTATTTAACGAATATTCCAGGAACTCGAATAAAAAGTATTTCGAAAAGAAAAGCATTTTCAGAAATTAGCAAAACAAGCAAACAAAATCACTAATCACTAATAATATTCGCAGCAACCCGAACGAAAGCGCGCTAACATCTGACCAACTCGCAGTGCGAGCAAGCCTCCAAATATATTAATTCTTCGTTGAAATGGTCGATATTTATACACTCTTCTGACAGGACTTGAAGTTACATAGAATCAACAAGTACACTTTCTATATCTCCGCTCCTAATACAGATATGACGAAAATTCCAGCATTTTCGGGACATTCGTTTTGTCGCAAAATGGTTGCCACGTTTGTCGCAAGATCGGAGGTCAATGGCTGACACTCCCTCGGAATAAAATAAAACCTCTGTAATTGTCTCTTTCCAACCATAGGATTAAAGCGGCCGGGAAGCGATATCACAGTTTCGCAACACTATACTAATAATAGCTTTCAAGCATCCTGCAACTCTTTCTGAAGAGATTTAGGAAAAAATATACAATTCTTTAAATTACTTCCAAGACGAATAATTCCTGCTATTCTCATTCGTCTTTAAAATTTCTTAAAATGTGTTATTTTAACGAAATATATACATATCCCTTAAAATTAAAAGTAACTCAAGTCATAGCTAAATGATAAAAAGCAAAGTGTAGAGGAATTTACGGCCTCTAATTTTATTTTTTCTTGAGTTAAATATGTTTACGAATACAAAATACATAGAAGCGGAATTGTAAAAAAAGAACTATTCATTTATTTTTACCCTAAAATTGTTCAGATTAACGCTTTCATTAAAAAATATTCGAAAATTTAAATAAACAACCAATAATGTATAAATATAAAGTTAACTTATATTCCTAAGCTGAAGAAGATACTGATGTTTTTCTTGTAAATTAAATCGCAGGAAAAAAGCTGTTGAGAAGAGGAAAAATCTATCGAAAAAATTTCTTTTTTCATTTGTAAAGTTCTTGTACAATTCCTAATATCAAAGAAAAATTTAAGATCATGATGGCATCTGAATAGCAAATATAAAACAACATTAAAAATAGTAAAACTCAGAACCAATAAAAAAGAAGGTGAAAAATAAAAACACTGTGAAAACGATAGCGTTACAAAAAAAGACCTTAGTCCTTTTATGACACGTGGAAAAATCCATTTCCAGAACGTTTTCCTTTCGGTTTTCGCCGACATTTTCCAGCGTGACTCATCTTCTCATCCACTAACAGCTTTTCTTTTCATGCTTACTACTCCACCCGCCCCCTCCAAAAAATCATTGACGAAAACCCGTTCTTTCTCCTTTATTATTTAGTTTTTCTGTGTTTCTAGCATGAATAGTAAATCGTCTCTCTTGCTATCCAAAACACGTTTTCCAATTTTCCTGTTCCGTTGGTTGTACAAAATGTATTCACACACCATGGAGACAAATCCAAACTGAAATCTAGATAATAAATTATTAAGCTACGAGCTGCTTGTCTGCTTTTTCATCCAGTTCACGTTTAGAGAAATATTGGGTAATCTCATGTGGTTTTCTTCATTTCTAATGAAATGGAGAATTCTAATGAAATTTTGTATATGAGCTGAATTTCAAAATTATTTCCCTCCATTAGTTTTCGCTAATTTCGTGGAGAGTGATATGCTTTTTGTCTCTAAGCTTTGAGGAAGCTGTTGCCAATTTAAGTATTTTAACCTCTTCGGAAAGTAGCGAGATGAATCTTTAATGCAGTCTTCTGCCAACATTAATGGACGTACTTCTGGTTTTATTAAGTGCACTTGAAAATTCTTGTTTGGTTGTAAAACGCTTGCAAGTATTTTACTTTTAATTTAGGAAAAATACTGAATTCATTTATAATAACTTTAATCCAATAATGTTTCATATAAAACTTGTGCAAATTTTTATGCAATACTGCTTAAATATTTCTTTATATATCCATACGTATGCACTCTAAGACGACTGGATATTTTCTCTTCACATGACTTTCTAATCGAAAGAAAAAACTGCAAGTCAATAAGCTAAAAATTTACAAATCACGAATTAATCTCAGCAAATTACAATATAAATTACGGGTACAATGTATGCATTATTAATGATATGATTCCATATAATATAATGTTTTTGTATTTGAAAAAAGAACATTATCGAAATTTAATAAATTACATATTTTATAATTTTATCTCTTCGTCTTAGAATCGCTATCTCGGATGCTTCTTAAGGTAGAATAATATACAAAGATAAAGATCATGTTTCAATTATCCTTATACGCTGTAGTTCTAGAAGCACATATTAATCATTACTTATACAACGTTGAAAGATTTCATAATCCAAACACAAAATGCTTAAAGTCGAGCATTTGATACAAAACATATAATAAGAGAAATCTTATAATTGAGTACCAAGAAGTTTCGACCGAAACGCTTTCTCCATTTTGGAATCGATAACTAAAAGAATGAATATAAAATCATATTAACTAATTATATTTTTTTATTTATATTATTTTAATAAATTATATTTATCATTTGTACAATTTTCATTAATTATCTTTTAATATTTTGGATATAATATATGTATAGTGCATGTTTCAAGAAATTATAGATAGAGATGAAAAGTGTATGTGATACTCGGAATATTTAACTTTTCTTAAAAATGATTCAGGTTTCTTGAAGTAAACGAATAAAATTGTTCGCATAGATATAGACTGTAAACTAATTCCAGATATTTTCAAAGAATAGATAAAATTTTCAGCCATACAGCTGAAAGTTTAGAAGGGATATCATAAATATGAAATCTACTTGTGCTATAGACTTCAGGTAACATATCCGGGAACTCATGTATAGTTATAAGCTAAATACATAATTTAAATTATAGTACGACGATTACTATTCGACGAGTCAAGTTTAAAAAATGTCAATTTGTGCAAGAACACTCATCATTTAGCTTCTCATAGAGTGTACCGAAATTAACCAAGTTGCCATACTTATATCTTTTTGAATACTAATGGTTAGGTTGGGTCGAAAAAACCTTTTTTTAGAAATCGATTTTGGCATAGTGCGGAAAGGTTATGCAAGAGATCTGTTAAAACCCTCCAAAAATTTCATCAATTTCGTTTAATATTTAGCCGCGCCCCTTTGGCATTGAAAACAGAAAAAAAGAAAAAAATCGTTTTTTGTGAAAAAATGTATTTTGAAAAAAATTTCAAAACTTTTACTGGCATACAATACAATTGTTACATAATGGGTCAGTTAGAACCAACAAAAATGCTTATCAATTTCTTTCAATATTTAACAGCGCCCCTCTGACATCAAAAAATGGAGAAAAATGAAAAAATATCGGATTTTCTAAAAAACTGAACTATGAAAATTATTTTTCGAAATTAGTATTGACATTAATTGATTAATTAAATAGTACTATAAATAATAATAATTCTATAATTATTGCGTAATTTAATATTTTATTCAATTTGTTTTACGTAATTAATACTTGCTTATTTTTTCTTAAATTACATGCAGACAGAATACAGATGAGAACAAAAAACTACAAATTTGAAATGTGTATAATAATACCTCATACATATTGAATATTAGGTGTTAGAATAATATTATCTCTTGTTGTCAAACGTTGGAAGTTCTTTTCTTGCTTGAAGTTTGGCACGAATATGTCCATCTCTTGCAGTCTCACCACAAGCATTCATTGCAGCTTCAGATATTAGTTTAACACATCGTACAACAGATTGCGTATGACATGGAAATTCTTCGAAAATTAGTACTGGGAACTGTTCTTCTTTGCACATTTCTCTCAAATCTTTGTCCTTTATATGCATTGTAAGAGGTGGCTCTGTTACAACACAGTTTGACCAATCAATTAAATCAATATAATCGGCTGCTTCGAAATTGAGTTTCGGAATCTTGAAAAAACGCAAACCACCCGAGTTCTTAGTCTTTTTATCTCTGGCGGCGAGAATACGCCTATTCTGGAAATGGACTGTTGCACAAAGGGACTATATTCATATTCTGGAGCTATTGGATTGCTTCTAAAAGATTGTGAAAAAACTCCAGTCGTCAAATTTGATCAAATTGACTGTACTGTTCAGCCTTTGGATCTGAAAGATATCAAAAAGCTAAGTACTGACCAACAATATTTGCATCGCATTGTCTTGCCATAAAGGATGGTAGTTGCTCTTCTAGCGTGACTGATAATAGCCTAGATAAACTCAGTCATGCACGATGGCTGATAACCGCAAACCGTTTGTTACTGTTATATATTGGCACTCCAAGTCCATCACAGAATCTTATAATATTCGTGAAGTATGTAATGCTGGTTTATGCTCCAATGTGGTTTGAGATAAAAATGAAATCGAATTGCCCGTATGGTGCCCAACATTTCTGGAAAATGATTTCTCTTGCAAGGCAGCTTCCAGACAATGTTAAGCAAATTATTTACAAAGTATTCTCAAACAATGCATATTTTGCGCATCCCGAACACTTACTATTAACAATGCTACATGATTCTAGAAAACACATAAGGGAATTAGCATTTAGGCGTATTCTCGCTGCCAGAGATAACAAGACTAAGAACTCGGGTGGTTTGCGTTTTTTCAAGATTCCAAAACTCAATTTCGAAGCAGCCGATTATATTGATTTAATTGATTGGTCAAACTGTGTTGTAATAGAGCCACCTCTTACAATGCATATAATGAACAAAGATTTGAGAGAAATGTGCAAAGAAGAACAGTTTCCAGTACTAAATTTCGAGGAATTTCCATGTCACACGCAATCTGTTGAACGATGTGTTAAACTAATATCTGAAGCTGCAATGAATGCTTGTGGTGAGACTTGCAAGAGATGGATATATTCGTGCCAAACTTCAAGCAAGGAAAGAACTTCCAACGTTTGACAACAAGGGACAATATTAGTCTAATAGCTAATATTCAATATATATGAGGTATTATTATATACATTTCAAATTTGTAGATTTTTGTTCTAATCTGTATTCTGTCTGCATGTAATTTAAGAAAAAATAAGCTAGTATTAATTTCGTAAAACAAATTGAATAAAATGTTAAATTATGCAATAATTATAGAATTATTATTATTTATAGTACAATTTAATTAATCAATTAATGTCAATGCTAATTTCGAAAAATAATTTTCATAGTACAGTTTTTTAGAAAATCCGATATTTTTTTCATTTTTTTCCAATTTTTGATGTCAGAGGGGCGCTGTTAAATATTGAAAGAAATTGATAAAAAATTTTGTGGGTTCTAACTGACCCATTATGTAACATTTTCATTGTATGCCAGTAAAATTTCTGAAATTTTTTTCAAAATATATTTTTTCTCAAAAAACGATTTTTCTCTTTTTTCTGTTTTTCAATGTGAAAGGAGCGCGGCTAAATATTAAACGAAATTGATGAAATTTTTGGAGGGTCTTAACAGATCTCTTGCACAACTTTTCCGCACTATGCCAAAGCCGATTTCTAAAAGAAGGTTTTTTCGGCCCACCCTACTAATGATATTGAACTGGAATTTTTATATAGGTTGCCCTATATATCTGGCTCTTAAGTCATGAAAGTAAAATTATGCTACATTTCGCACATGTGCAGTAAAAAATCATTTACTAAAAATACTCATATTTCTTTTAATATTTACTTTAAATTTTAATGCAATGCTTCTCTAAAATATTGTTATATATTCTGTAAGTTTCATACAATTTGGTTTTAAACTCTGCAAGTTACAGGCAAAAGACATGTTGGAAAATTTGGTATTTTTTAAAGAAACCTTCATATCTTCTCGGATATTTGTGCTACGTTTACGAAAAAGCATATAAATATTATCCACATCAAACATAATCATTGATGAAGGTTACATCTCGTTATCAGTTTTCTTTGAAACGGGATGAGTCAAAAATTTTTTTGGCTTCATTACTTTCTAGTCGGTCTCCTAAACATTCTCGTGATCAAATCTTCACCGTAAAATATGATTTCAAGCCTAATCTTTACATGTACGAAATTCTAAGAAATCCCATGCAGATTTTCGGGATATATCTGAAAAACTATGCAACTTTAAAGTTTACATATTATAATGGCAACCCACTATATATGCGGGGACTTGTGTTTAAAATATTTATAAACAGAAGTTTATAGTTTTAGGTTTTCTCAAATTTTTTATTTATACTTTAAAAACGTATATAGCTTCTACATGCTAAAATATTTTGAAGACTGTTATTACTTTTTTCGAAAAGAATAAAAAATCCTTATCGAAAGCAAAATCCGTAAAGAAAATCGAATTAACTTTAAGGTTGCTAGGAATAAATTTTGTTTCCTCTAACAATAAAAATTGCTTTTGTTCGAAATAAATACAAATTAAATATCCAAAAAAAGGTATATAGTTATTACTACCATCATATGCTGAAAATAATGTGAATAATATTTATCTAAATGAATAAAAACATTTAATTCAAAAACATAAAGCAAATAAAAATGTGTAGCCATAACATTTATTTAAAAAACTATATACGGGCAGGTATATTTCTTTTTATTAATAAAAATTACCATTAAAACACTGCTCGATGACAAAAATTATCTTTTAAAAAGTATAATTTCTTTAAAAGATTTCAGATGGTTACCGGTAACATGAAAAGGTTCAGGTTCACGAAGAAATTTAAAAGTAAGGAAAAGAAACTAGAAAATTGTACTCAACACTCCACGATATAGAAACCGACAATAAAAGCACAGTAAAAAGCAACGACATTCAGAAAGAAAAACAAGGCTTAAGCCTTTTTATGACTCGTATAAAAATCCATTCCGAGAACATTTTCCTTTCGGTTTTCTTCCACCTTTTCCCGCGCGACTCATCTTCTCTCCAATAACAGCTTTTCTTCGTCCTGCTTCTCGAAACGAAAAATGTTCCTTGAAAAAAAATAGCATTCAGTCTTGCCGAGCTTTAGCACGGACAGCAAATCTACTCACTTTTTATCCAAAACACGTTTTCTACTTTCCTCAATTCTATGGTCTAAAATAAAGTCACATGCCAAGGAGACAAAGCGAAACTAAAAACTGTGTAGTAATTTATTAAACCATGAACTTTGACCGCCCTATTATCATCTGGTTGATAATGGGTTGATTTTCTACTTAAAAATGGGGAGCAGGCTGTTTATGTTTTCAGTGTGCATTTTCTAACCAAGTTAATTTGTTATAGGGATTTTAGCCCATACTACCTCGAATCGATTTCAACAGCAGAAGAGCAGCACTTTATTCATTCTAAATCTAATGCAAGTTGCTGAAATTCGCTTCTTCCAAAAGCTATTTAAACCTTCCATGCAAGTTAGTATGTATACAATCTTGTTTTGTATTCATTCGCTAGTACAACATCGCACTTGAAATCCAGAAAGTATCATATTAGTTCTTAATAAAATAAAATCAATAATCATACAACATAAATGTATGTTAATTTATTTCTAGTACAATTATTTGTGGAAATATCCTTACAAATCCAGTGAACATGATGAAAGTACTTAGAAGACTGTGAAGTGCGGCGAAACGCTGTGCCTGGTATCGTTAAATTCTTTTAAATAATTCTCAATATGGATGAAGTGTAATAAAAGGTAACCGTCAAATTTGAGAAAAAATTTCCTTCTAGCACCTATTATCCTATATGATAAAAGCTTCCATTAAGAACAAAAGCAGTTTATAGGGCTATTTGTAAACGTCAAAATATGTTGAAAAACTCACTACGTTGAGGCCTTTCACAACTCTCATGCAATGCTAATTTCATATTCACCCTAAACATTTATCAGGTGGGCTACATTGTCGCTACATTGTATGGAAACTTCTGGAAAAGGAAATTGGTGGAAGAAGAATCAGAATCATGCATAGTTCATATAGTACGGAGAATCATCTTTATCGGGTATGCGGCTTTTCAGAACTCCCATGCAATGACAACTTGCCGTAAATCTTTCAATAGCATCGGCGGGAATCACTTAATAAACCCTCACCTCAAGCTTGAACACGTGGATGGACAGAGGTGAATATTTCTTACAGATATCACGTCAGAATTGTGGGATGACAAACAGGTTCAACTATCGTTGGGGGAGGGGGTAAAATTGGATTTCAACATGATGGGTTCCTCGCCCATTCTAAATCTTGACTTTTCGGAAACTGTGCAGAGAATTTGGTTGTATAATACATGCTAAAAAGATACTGTAGGGTAATCAGATAATCCTATAGAGTCTCACATACTTACATAGGGAATAATCTATATTTTATATTTACCCGCGGAATTATATGTATAAATATAATATTTCTGTAAAATATTTTTAGTGTGAGCTTTTATAAAATGAGGCAAATTAACATTTCTAATTCATTTTTATTATACAAGTTTTTCATGGTTAAATTTTATGAAAGAACATAAATTCATCAGAATATTTTTTAGAAAGCTACGGAACAAAAAATAAATAAAATAAGTTTAATTTCGTTATAGATATCTCTTCGATACATAGTTTTCCCCAAAAAATGTGTTATGAAAAATCATTTGGAATTGCTTATTTAAATCATTAATTTTATAAACTTAAAAACATAACTAATCTTACTAATTATTAATTTTAATTAAACTTATTGATTAAGTAAATTGTAAATTATATGATATATTCATTGTATATTAGGGTGGATCGAAAAGTATAAGAAACAAATTTTTTTTTGAAATTATTTTCGGCATGGGGTGGGAAAGTTGTGTCTTAGGTATATTAGTTTACATATATTTTTATATCGAAATCCATTCATATCTTCCAGTGCCCCAAAAATAGTTAAAAATGACATTTCTTTTTTGAAATTTATAAAAAAAATATTTTCAAAATTTCCTTTAGCGCCGGGTAAGAACGTTTTGATTTGGGTATATTAGTTTACGTTTTTTCATTATTATTAAAAGTCTTTCATCTCTTCTGATGGTCCAAACGCCCCCAAAAAGTTAAAAATTGACATTTTTACAAATATCTATTAAAAATTGTGAATTAATGAAAAATATTTGAAAAATTGGCAGATTATTCAAGTTTTAAAGTATAAACTTATAAATAATTATAATTTTATAATAATACATGAAGTATAAATTCAATAGTCAAAGCAATAAATCACAAAACTTATAAAAAGTGAACTTGCATCATAGATTTTTTAATTCTATTAGTTTGATGATTTACATATTTCTAAAGGATGTAATCCTTTTTGGTATTATAATGCTTGATAAGACTTCTTGATTGTATCCTATTCAATATGAAACCGTGTCTCTTCTTTTCTCCATATATACTTTCCGACGCTTCAGACACTTAGCGAAAACATCTTTCTACAGCTTGGGAATGACATGGATATTTTGACCATTCCTCCGTCTAACTTTTACCATGGGCTCAATTTCTTTAAATGGCACATCCATCAAAAGAGGTGATTCAAAAGGTCCAACTCGTTTCCAGTTAATAGGTGCAAAATATTCTTTTGCTTTAAAGTCTATTTTTTGGTACTTGAAAAATTCTTATTCTGATAATCTTCTGTTTTCATTTCTAGCACAAATTAGTTTTCGTAGTGCTAAAGACCTTGCATTCGCTCTGTTATCTGTGAGCATTGACAATAGCAAATTTTCAGGATGACAAAAGAAGCTATTTCGTTGTGTAAAAGTGTCATATTTCTAAAATTGGGTTCCAAATATCTAGAAAATGAGATAAGTCTCCAAATATGCCGCGCTCCTTCTCTTATGGAAGGCTTTGTCTTGAAATGGAACCAAACAGGTTGCATAAACCTTCATAATATACGTTTCAAGAATAATAAGATTGTCAGACGGTTTTTCTGTGACCACATACAACCTTAAAATTCTACCTGCAAATGTTATCCACCTTGAGTGAGCAACTGGACCAGGCTTTCTAAATGCCAGGTCAGAATAATAATCACCACGTGATATCGTTAGGCAAATATCATATAGATATTGCTGATCACTGCTAAGAACTATTCTATCTATATTATCTGACATATTCTCTACTCTTATTGAAGAAAAAGGAGCTACAGGTAGCTCCTCGCAAGATTTGATTTTTTACCACTTTGGTCGACAAAATTCTTTAGGACAAGTTGTTGCACCACCCAAAGAATTTAGTAGATGACGCTAAGGTAACTCATTTGTTTGAAGCAAACAAATGCACCACTGTAATGGTCTATTGAGGCCAGCACATTTTATTCCATCGCATATTAACATTTGTTCCATCGCATCCAATTACTGTTAACCCACTTAATTGCATATTATTTCATACAAAAAATTGAGTATTGCTTCTTTTATGACTTTCGCTCCTCCTGTTGCAGTATTAACATGTCCGATATACACAGAGTTAGGTTCGTTTACAGGAGTATAATGCTCCTCCTTTGTGGTCTTTGGGTAGTACTTTGTGTCCTTCTTAATTAGCACTTTTGTGTTGTCTTTTCTCCCATCGAAACATAATCCGATTAAAAGAGATCAAGACACTGTTAACTTAGTAGACTTTGCAACTGCATTTTAAAGCTTTTTACGCTGTCTACGAATTTTATTGCGATCTACCACATGCGAAGTCTCTCCTTCGTGTACAATTCCAATGTCTTGTAAAAAAGCACCGGCAAATGAAGCAGCTTCTCTATTTGACATTCAGTATCTATCACATTCCCTTGCTAAGGTAGGGAAATCTAAACTATTTTGTGATTGATATTACAAGGTAATTACATCCGTATCTGTATACGTGTAGGAAGACACAGTGTTGAGCGCAAATAGCTCCATTGATTGAGCATGAGCAGCATCAGCATCAGTTTTAACCATTTTACGTTTTATTCTATTGTCTTCCATCTGTTTTCTTTTTCCCTTTTCTCTTTTCTTTTAGACGGAATTACGTCCACTCCTCCAATAACCATTTTCCTTTCTAATTTTTGATCTTTTATAAACAATCGCTCAGCAAGTGGAATGTTCATGTCTTTTTGGCATTTACATGTATCGAAATTTGTACACTTACAAAATGTGATATCGAACAAACACGATATTTTTTCATTACGATAATTTTCCAATATTTGTTGGAATTTTTATCATTCCTTCGCCCTCTCCTCTACGTTTCTCCCTGTAAAATCGTTTCCTTAACACATTTTTTTAATTTTTAATTCGAAATTTGCATAAAAATCGTTTTTTGCAAATATTTAAGTGTCTGGGGGCACCGGAAGATATTAAACAAAGTTGAAAAACTTTTGCATGTATGCTAGTACACTTAAAAGACAACTTTTGCACCCTATGCCGATTATTTTATCCACACTTCGAATTTTCGATCCACCCTATTGTATATTACATCATGGCTTTATTTAACGCTATTTTAACGTCAAACAGTTTCGTTCACTCTTGACTTGTAGTGTTTAGTTTAGTTTTAGTTATATTAATTTCCCGTTTTGAAGCAACACTAGGGCTATTTTGAAACGTAAACATGTATTTTGTAACGTACTTCGTACATTCGAAGAGTAGTCAGATGACTAGCACGACACCTGACTTGAGGTCCATTTTTCTTAACCAAAATATTCATCTCATTTGAAGCCACACATTTTACAGAATTGTTAGTTCTATGGAATTTTTTTCCCAATCTAATGATTCACGAGCAAAAATTCTCAATAAGAATTTACGACTTTTAAATCAATTTCGATTAAGTCAATCATTTTATTAAAAACTAGAAGCGTTCACAAAGCAGATGAAAGATAATAAATAGAAAATATACATAAGCAATGCAAATACTGTTAAAAGTGGTTGAAGCAACGAACACCATGAACAACTCTATAATTTTTGATAAAAACAAAGATATCACAGTAAGTATTTTTTTATAACAAACAACTAGAAAGATCCAGTAAATTCGAAGTTATCTCTTTTTATCTTACCACGATTAATCGCATGTTGGCATTTACTTTTCCAGCTTCGCTTAAAATAAAACTTATCGACTCCATTGAATATTTCTCTGGAATAATTTCACCCCACTCTTTCACAGAATAATGACGATCTAATCCAGAAACTTTACCGTCTCCCGGACGAGTGGATTAACCGAGATTAAAAGCAAAGTCATAAAACAAGGCCAGATAAATAACAAATCAGCATTTTTCCTTCTTTAAAAATTGCTTTTTCGCTGCTTCAATCACGTAAAGAGTGATCGAGCGCTTGGCTAAGTCTGGATGATGGCAACTCCCCCGGCATTTTAGCTGTTTTTGAAATGACCATAAATTCCAACTCTGCAGTAGAATCGATGACGGAAGAAACCAACATAAGCAGAAGAGACTTAATAACTCATCGTCGGTTGCGAGAGGATACGTAATGAGGATACTGAGGCGATAAATTGGGAGTCCCTAGAAAATATTTCAATGGTGAATGCCTCTCAGATTTGGGTCACAGTGATTACTTACACTTACGTTTAATGAACACCGGGTTTAAACATTTATGAGGGGACATGGGTGTGTTCTTAGTTGTGTACTTGTTTGAGAGATAAGTATTTGTGTATACAGAATGCTGTGTCATTTGAATTTCGGAAGAGTGACTGAATTTAAGTAATTTTCATAAATTCCCTGTCTGTAGGATTTTAAATAAAGTGACCAGAAGTCCTCGATTATGGACTATATTTGCAGGCTTGAAGAATAGCTCGAAATATTTCCAGTTTTCATCCCGAATTGTCTTTTATGTTGTTTAGAGGTATATCGTAAAATTAAAAAAAGATGAACTAAATGTTATTTGATAAATAGTTTCTGAAAAATTCCTTTTTCTAACACTTATTTTTATCTAGAATTAGATGCACTTATTTAGAATATACCTTGCATTTTTTGATTTGTTAAAAATTTTCTGGTGAACAAAAAACCCAGTCAATTGCTTGAAAGAACATTTTTTATGATTTGAAAATACTTCTTCGTTTGAAAAACGGCTTCCATTAAATTCTTTTTTAAAAACAGAAGTTTCTTCAAGAAAAAATTAATTGGAAAGGAATACTTAAATCGTCATTATAATCAACTTTTCACTGAAAGAACCTTATCGAGCGTCATACTTGTGAACAATATGTTTACATTTATATTTATATTTTACATTTTTAATGCGTCGTCATCAAAATTATAACTCTTGAAATATTTTCTCTCTTTCCTGATCAATCTTTATAATATTGTATCAATTATCATTTCATTCAGTTGATACAATATTATAAAGGACGCACGTGGGCTAAAGCATGAAGAGATTTATTTAATAGTGCTCAATTTTCCATACTTTCTTTTGTCTCTTAAGTGTGCATGCTAATGATTGAACAAGTTGATTATTTAACATTTTTTTCCCTTCGTTTTAGTTATAAAAACATTTTTCTGTGGGTTTCTTAATTGAACCTTTTTTTTAACTGAAAAAAGAGGGGGAAAGTGTTGAGTATTTCTTTTCCTGAAAATTTTGCTTAGAGATATTTTTTTAATAGAGAATGGGTGTTAAGTCCACACTGGTTCCCTCTGACGAAAAAATGAAATTTATACGTGTGCCTAATTGGGCTTGTGTATCTCCTGCATCATAAGCCCCGGGTCCTCATTGCCAAGTAATTATTTTTATTATATGTTTTTTCCTTACCTTGCAATAGTTATGGACGTCTTCCAAGTCTGGTATTTAAATCGTTTTAAAGAAAATTATATATATATATGTGTGTGTGTGTGTGTGTGTTTCAGTGACATTTTGTTTTGAAGTGTGTGTGTTTCAGTGACATTTTGTTTTGAAGTGTGTGTGTGTGTTTCAGTGACATTTTGTTTTGAAGTGTGATGTGTCGTTTTTATGTGTGGGTGAGGTTGTTAAAAATCTACTCTTTTGTGTGTTTCTTTGTGTGGATTTTAAAGTGCTTTTGAAATGAGAAAAATGTTTTTATAACCCCCCCCCCCCCCGGAATTTGTATTCTTTATTTCTCCCCAGCCACACAATTTTGTTATTTTTCTTTATTTTTGCTGAGTTCACATTGTAAATTGATATATTATAATTGCCCAGGATTATTCTGAGATGTATTTAAATTCCATCCCGGTTTTTGGGTGTAGCATCTGCAATAGTTTGGTGTATTGTTGTGTAAGCTATTGTA